>JAULBM010072132.1:0-19792 GCA_032357055.1 Geukensia granosissima | reverse complement strand
TGGCGGAACAATAATTTCCCTATACCCCCAGAAGAAATACAATAAGGGCTTTCCGTTGGAAGGAAAGCCCTTAAATAAAGTCAACAGTGATTTTTAATTTAGCCCCAAATGCAGGACTAATTTGCTGAGTGAAGGATTATTTTTGGATTGTCCTGGGGGTTCGGCAGTTTACGGAAAATCTTATCTGACATGTAACCCCGACAATGAAACTGGAAATGGGAATTTATATTCTGGTCGTGTTGATAGCTATGACACACCTCACTGAAACTTACAGACCGATTGACAGCCAAAAAAGTTACTGTTACCACCTCTGGTAATTTAATTAATTTTGAAGTCATTTTTGTCCTTATTGTAACCCTAACGGTTATTACCTAAGTATTAGTACCGAACTCTCAAGGCTAAGTTAAAATTTATTTTTACAAACGATCAATCTTTTAAAAACTCAATACAAAATATTATGATTTCCGATCACGAATTGTACGCCAAATCTTTTAAATTTTTAAAGTGACAAAATGTATGTTTTGCTTTTGTAAAAAACTAAAAAGGTGTGCAATGTAAAAAGATATTGCGTAATATGCGAATTTACTTGGTTCTTTTAAAAATCCAAATTATTGCCTACGGATTTATAAGCAGGAATATGATAAATGTCAGTTATTTTCAAAGTTTATTAATCAGTCATACAGAAAGACCTTTTACCCTTCCATATCTACACCTTTTATACAGAAATCTCTGTTCAGGTGTATTTCATGCGAGAAGAGCACTTTTAAGTTTAAGTCTATGGTTCATAAGGTGGCGATACCCAATCTCTTAAAATTGTTACCTTTATTTTTAAGTTAAACGCATGAAATAGTGAAACAAATGACATGCCCAACAATATGTTGATGTTCATAACTTATTTGAAAAAAATAAGTAATGAATTGCAATTGATCTAAAGATTAGCATTAATCCTTCGTTGAAATAAATAGCTATGAAACCTAACGACCATATATAGCGGTGCCAACCCAAACATACTTATAAACGGCTACGAAACCTAACGTCGATATATAGCAGTGCCAACCCAGTCGTACAAAAAACGGCTATGAATTCTTATTTGTGGCAGTGCCAATTCCTTCTTTCTAACAAACGCACTTTCACTAATGTCAGTACCATTCCAATCTGGCCTTTTCTGTTTCAATGTGTTGGCTCTTTATGGAGAGGATATATAAAGGATTTCGGCTGCTATCATATACTCATCACGATTTTCCGAATAAAATATGCTTAAATTGAATTAATTTTAAAAGTTTGAAAACGTGCATGGTAACCTTTGGATACTGCATTTAACAGAATTTTTTTTATCTTGCCGTTCTCGGCGCGCTTGTGTTCCAACTTTTTTTTCAGTATCAGCAGTATTTTCAAACAGGAATATTGTCATCCTGTGTTTTATCCTTACAAGGCTGCCCTATCAGCAAAATTCAAACAGCCTCCATGCCCCACAAATATCAATTGTTTTCTGCTTTGTTACATCGACTAAATAATATTACCTAAATGCTGTTATCGTGTTATTGTTACATTTATGTAATGTCAAACTTGATTAATTATATTTAGCAATAACGAATGGTCTCACACAGTTCCATTGTTTTATACAATTTGCAAAGTGATCAAGCGATCAATTTCGTGACTTTCCAGCAAAAATATTTCAGAAGTTCACATTATTAAAAACATTATGCTACAAATATATTCATCATAGATATCAATGACATGCACCCACAGTGCCTTTTTAGTGATGCAAGTTTTAATTTGGTGCTTGTTGGGTTCGTGCATGGATTTGGTTAAATAAAATGTACAGTGGCCTGTTCCGCTTGAAACAGTGATTTTTAAAAAATTTTAAGTAAACTTACAGGACTAGATAAAAACATGTAATTATCAGTATCACAGTTTTTCATTAGTGCTTCCTAATTAGAGAAGAATCCAATAAAAAATGTTCTTAAAAGGATTCGAAGATACCAAAGGGGCAGACAGAAATCGTAAAGTCTGAAGACAGACAAGAACATGGCCAACAAAATGAAACGAAAGACAAACATAGAACACACAACACTTCATTGAAAACTAAGCAGGAGTAACACGAACCCTACAAAAACCAGGGTGAGTTCAGGTGCTCCGGAAGGGTAAGCAACTCCTGCTTCACTAGTGGCACCGTCGAGTCACTCATTGTAGAAAAAACGGTGATAAATGACCGGCAAATTATAATGAATAAGGTCAAGGGTCAATTTTCTATGAGTCTAAGCCCGTCATCTATAAACCAATTAGTCACACATGGCATTGTCCAATCTACAAGCAGCACAAGTAAAACCTTATCAGTTACCTGCAAAAAGATAGTGGTTTCATTGGATGGATTTTCCATCACCGAACAAAATCTGCCATACAAGTAGTTTAAAGCTGCAAACAAACTAAAGGATGTTTCAAACCTTTCTATAGCTGTTTTACCCGTTTAGAAATGTGATACAAGTAATGGCAATTTTATTTACAATTAACTTGGCAAGAAGTAAACTTAGATTCAACGGACTAAAACAATTCAAGCTAGTTCTGAAATTGGGTTTCGAAAAACGTTTTCTGTCGTAATGTTATAATGCTTTAAGTTAATCTCTGTAAGAAACAAATATAAGAAATAATTCATGGCATACTTTTAATATGCAAGTATAAAAAACACAAATTACCGATAGCCAAGCTAAAACAATAAAAAATAAAATGTGTTGAACAACATCAAATGATAACAATAAAATATCATTATTTGAAGACTACAGATTAAACCACAACTGCAGATTAATCATACATTTGGTTATTTGTTGTTAGTCTTTGTATGAATTGAATCATCTAATATCAATTATATTGTCCAAGTCGACGTTGTCATGGTTTAGATTTTATGGGGTTAAATGCCAAATAGATGACTATAAGTCATATATTTCTGAACAGGCTGTTGTTATATAAATATATACATAGTTTTTAAATCATAACTTTGTCTATTTTGGAGAGACCATTAAAACAAATCTTTTATATCCACAATATTCAAAAATGATATACATGTATATTTGTCCAATTGACATTATTTAAATTAACTAAATATAGTATCTAAAACATTCTTATCTCAATTCTTTGGTGTCAACTGAGGTAGCATTAAAATCTAATATCATGATTAGCATTATTAAAACGCGGATAATTAGCGAGATAATGTGTGATATGGAAATTCTGATTGAACGAAATAGCAAGTTACATGTACAGAGTACATGTACATTACTTGTCACGTGTATATTCTAGGCGATTGGTTAGCTCGACACAAGGGAAATCGACCCTTGTTGAATAGCTTAAGCTGTGATTCCGTGGAGAAAGTCTATATTTTAAAGTTTCCCTTAGCTTCTGTTTTGATATATGGTATGGTCTCTTGGACATTTTGTTCCCTATCATTTTTATGTTCATATTTACCTTCGAAACAATCAATAAACAACAATTAAAGATAGTAAAAACTGAACACAACACAACATGCATTAAATTCCCTATCATCTCTTTCATGGTGTTTAGTTCAAGTCATTAAAATTTAATATTGATAAAACAAATACAAGTGTTTAACACTTCTAAGGAATCAATAAGGCACTATCAAACCAACCACAAGGACCTACACCTAATGTTCTCTAGATGGCACTGATTTATAAATGGAATAGGGAAGACAAAATACTTATATACCAGTAAGTGTTTATCTGTATACCTTAAGTAGAGTAATATACAATATTAGGCCAATGTCTGAAAAATATTAATTAACATAATAATACATTTCTTTTGTCCTTCAATGAGCCCCTGGATATAAAGGAAATGAAATTGACATTGTACAAAATATCACTTTGTTACTATATTTAGGAAATAAAGTCAACAGGAAATGGTCCAGCTGCAGTATAAAACAAAATATTTACTTACATTATTTTTGATGTAATTTGTTGAGCAGAGAATCGATTTTTATTAAATAGAAGCCAGAATTAAAGATCTTAATGTTATCAAGATACGTTTACTTAAGTAACTGATAGGTCACAATGGGTTGTGTTTAAATTTAAGAGCTTTCGTAATATTTCATAAAGCTTGGGTGAACTATACCGCTTTTTATCAATTTTCTTCTAGACAAACTTAAAAAATCATGTCCTTATACGTATTTATTTACTTACTGGTTATCTTATGTTTGGCGGTTATTGTTAAAAGTAATTAAAAATGTGGTAGGAAATTTAGAATGAGATTTTACTATCTAAGCGGGATAGAAATTGGTGTTGTGTTCATACTTTTTACAGAAGTCGTTGTTTGACCTGTGCTCATGTGAAAATTGCAGATTTTTGCGAAATTAATGTTCCGACAACGCCACAATTTTTGCAAACATTCCACTAACATGCAATTATATATGCCAATGGATATTAAATCTATCAAAATATATAACATTTTTTAGATTTCACAAATCCTGCAAGCAAATCTAGTAATAAAGGAAAACGACATAATTTTCAGTTTGTTCGAATAAGTATGTTTGTAAAAATGAAATAATAAAATATTTAAAATTCCAAAATATACAAAATTTTCCAGATTTTTTTCTTAGCATTTTATAAGAATTAAGAGGATGGCTTCATAAGATTTTACTAAATTGATAAATTTTTACACTACATAAAAGAACAAACGTAACTCATATAAAAATAGGACGGTCCTATCTTGGCTGTTCAATGACATTTAAATGAAAAAATATAATACAGCGGACCCTCTTTGTAATAACCACATTTGTTCCCTGATAATTGTGACGTTAAACTGAATTTTCCGTTATAAAGTATCCAAATATTATGGAAAATGATGAATTGTAAATCTGCTTTTCTGTTATAAAGAGGGGTTCTGTTGTTATGAATGTCGTTATAAAGAGGGTCGTCTGTATATGCCAGGAAGACACGAACCACATCTTATTACATAACTAGTCGAAGCAACCATGCTGCATATCTCCGCGCTTCTCCTGTTTAATAGAATAATGTCAATGTGAATATTATGAGATAACTTGTAATTTTTAAAACGAGGGGTTGTGTACCAGAGCGGTCTCCAGGGCTCGACTCACAGAACTGACCCAGCGCGAACCCTAGGTGGCGGAGAGAGGAGGCCCTTTCTTTGGGGGGGCTGCCAGGTTATAATACGAAAAGCCTGGCCGTGGACCATAGTGGGTGACGTGTTTGGAGAGTGCCACGCTCCTTGCACGTATTTAAGACTCCTTCTGTAGTTTTCGAAAAAGAGAAGGCTAATGCCGGTACAAAAGGCTAAATTTTCTGTCCGTACCCATTACCCCCTTTTCCAGTGGCAGTCAAAAACCGTTGCCCTGTTGTGTCTCATCCCACCCCTTTTCGATATTGATAATTATTGAACTTGTTTTCGTCCTGAATATGCATCACATATTTGCCATGTGACGTTAAGCAAAATGCAAGCAACAATGTATCAATCAATCAAAATGAGGGATGGGCTGGCCCCTGGGGATACTCATGGAACTTGTCTTTTCAGACAGACTATGAATATATATGGTTAAGGGGTAGGTATCTGAACGAATGGGGGTGGGGCTGACACCTAGGGATGCAAAAAGCACTTGACTTTTCATACCGATTTAAAATATATATAGTTAAGCGGTGGGAATCTGATCATTTTTTGAGATAATTTGTAATTTCAAGAATAAGGGGGATGGGGCACACCCCTGGGGATGCCCATGAAACTTTACTTTCATGCCGACTTAAAATATATATGGTTTAGGAGTGGAAATTAGCCAGTTTTTTAGACAATTTGTAATTTCCAGAACTCGGGTGATTGGGCTGACCCCTGGGGATGCCAATAAAATTTGACTTTTCATGCTGACTTACAATTTATAAGGTTTAGGGATGGGGATCTAAACAGTTTTTCAGATAATTTGTGATATCAAAATTTGCGGCCCCGCGGTTGACCATAAAACCCTGCTTAAGATAACAGTTACGATTATGTATGGTTTATGGGTGGGGATCTAAACTGGTATTGACATATTTACAATAATGTTATAGTGTACCCTTTGACTACTGTGTTAACCGACTCCTGGGGGAGTTATCAAAATTCCGAAACCTTTGGCACGGTCCCCACACATAATAGATCAATTTACCAAATTTCATCGTCCTACGTCTGATGGTTTAACTGCTTGTTAATCGCTTGGCAAGAGTTCCTTTTGGCACCCCCACGATGTATGTCTATACTTATTCCGTCAACCAAAGGGGTGCCAAAAGGAAGTTTTTCCAATCGCTTTTCTGGATTTACCTTATAAAAACAAGGTAGGTCAGTCAAACTTCATGACGTTGATGCATGTTGATGCACAGCAGATTCTAGGCATAGTATTTTAATAAACTGAGTACAAATTTTTGCTTCAGTGAGTTTGTTGGTGACTTTCTATGACCTCATTGAGTGATGCAATGGTAGCTTGTATCCTGTCTTCAATTAGGGAGGAAAAGGTATCACCAATTTTCTCAGAAAGGATTGGTACAATTTTGTTTAGTATATCAGCACTGGTTAGAGCCTCAAGCACTTTATCAGTAATAGCCTTCTTTGAAGCAGGAGCTCGCTTTGGACCAAGATCTCGTTAGTCACTGATTGACTGGGCGTGTTTGGGTCTTGTTTGTCTACCTATCTGTTTCTGGTTGGCGAGGAGTGTATCGGGACTTTCAGGTTCAGATCTCTTGAGGGACATAGATGTTTGTGATGGTAGTGTGGGCTGGCAGCTAGTATTCATTTAAGTCACCGTGTGATCCGCGAATGTTGAACGATAGACGGACGGTCAGAGCGAAGATTTACACGCAAATAGAACGCATTATTTTCTTAATGTTTAACGGTCTTTAAAACGTATCGCAAGCGTACCTCGGACTTATCTCAACTTTTCACTTGGCAATAGGAACACAATGAACGTCAGCTTGGCGTTTGGTTTGCATTATGTAGACGATTTAGAGCTTTTCACATGATTGGTATTCCCCCTTTGTTGAAGGCCTTGTGGAGATCTCTAGATTTGTAAATTTTTGTCGTGGTTGGAGTTCACTTTGCCTGACAATTATTCGATATTTTTTCATTGTTTATATTTTACTTACCAACTGAAAAATTTATATTTTATTATTTAACAAATTATTTTATAAGAATATGACTTTTTTTCTTTTGTAACCTTTTTTGCGCGTTCCAACAAACTCTGACATAAGTGTTGTGTGTTCTATGTTTGTCTTTCGTTTCATTTTGTTGGCCATGGTCTTGCCTGTCTTCCGACTTACGATTTCTGTCTGCCCCTCAGGTATCTTCGAATTCCTTATAAAGTATAGTCATTCTTATGATACCATTCTTGCTCATGCAATAAAAAAGCAACAGAAGCCAAAAGAAAATACAGAATAAATGTGTAAAAATAATTGATCGGTACAAGTAAGTTTAAATCAACTACCTCGACCACTCGGCCACCCAGGCTCTCATGACGAATTTGAAGGCAACTTCAGGATTATTCATTAAAATGCAGCACTTGTTCGTTTTTGTCTATAAAGACACAAACGTTTTTGTGCATTATGTCAGATGTTTTTGTGTTTCAAAAAATGCAGCAATGAAACCATCCTAAGAATTTAAAACACTCAAAGCATATTTATGTATATATACATATGTAATCATTTTTTTTCAATAGAAGGTTAACCGCCTGTTTGAACAAATCATTAATTAATGTCCATTAGTTTTTTTAATAACTGATTTTGACGCCTAACAGCTAAAATTGTTCTATTTTGGTCTTGATAGAAATAATAATGAAACGTCAACAGAATGTAGGCATTCCAATAGGGACCAACTGTGCACCCCCTTTCGTCGAATTATTCTATATTCGTATGATGCTGACTTCATATAAAGCCTTCTGCAAAGAAAAGATAAAAGTTGATGGACGGTTGGTTAAAAAACGGATAAGCACCATGGTAGAACATTGTCACCGTTCTGATATCGTTTTGAGTGCGTTGAACACGCCCGAAATATTTACATACGTTATGGAAAAAATACTTTAACGCCTAATACGCGTTCGAGAAATGTTAACGCCCGTTCTTTATTTGCTTACATTGGGCTAGCTGAACGCTAGATCATGGTAATCGTCAGAGTTGACGTAAGTCTTCATACATGTATGATAAACTTCCTTCTTGCAATATCCGATTTCCGAAACTAACTTACAAATAGCGTTCATATATCGTTTACAAAACGTTTCTTAGAGTATCGGGATTGAACCTCGTCAAAAATATTGTGTCTGTGGGCTCTGATCTGAAACTTGTTCCAAACTATAAGAACTTATAAGTAACGACTAGCGACGTGTACTGGCGTTTCTGAAAAAAGTCACGTACATTACACACGCTTGAGAATCCTGTACACCAAGGTCACTAGCATTGTTTACTTAAAACAAAAATATGACAACTTCCTTATTTTTGAAAGAATTCAGACATTATCAAGGTTGACGAAGATAAATTCCCCCATGTTTTACAGTAAATAAATATAGACCTGTTGAACGCATTATTTGGGTTATGACTGTCCTATATTTACATCTTTATTCTCATTTACATTTTTAAAACGCAGTTACAATGTACAGAGATTCAATAAAATTCAAAATATATGTGATTACATTGTCTTATGCATAAATATTGATAACAATAAATTATGAGAATCTAAACAGATATAA
Source organism: Geukensia granosissima (assembly GCA_032357055.1). NCBI lineage: Eukaryota > Metazoa > Mollusca > Bivalvia > Mytilida > Mytilidae > Geukensia > Geukensia granosissima. The sequence continues at coordinate 11,079 of JAULBM010072132.1, read as the reverse complement.
TGAGCAGTATTCAAGTTGGTGAAAATAATTGATTTATAAAGGGAATCGTTAACCTGTAGAACTTTCTTTTCTGTTTATAATTCATAGAAATGTTATGAATCTCTTTAAGTTTAGATTTTTTAGACAAACTTAACAATACCTACCGCTACCTTATGATATCTTTTCGATTAATATCTCAGATGTATACAAAAACACTACCGAGATTTATCCAGCGGAATTAACCTTGAATAAAGTCAATCAAATAAGCCTCAATTGCTTTTTGAACAGAGATGGGAATATTTCGCAAGGTAAAATTTCCACCAAAATTTACGACAAGAGGGACGATTTCTCATTCCTAATTGTTTATTTCCTCTAACTTGACAGGTAGGTTCTTTGGTTCCTTCATATGACAATTCAGATTTTGATGAGCGCAATGTCTGTATATCTGACAAATATTAAGGCTAGGTTTTCGTTAACAACAATTGCTTTAAACAATAAAAAAATCATTTCATAAAATTAAAGACTTGGTATAAAACTTTAGATGTACTTACAATCGTCTGAGGAAAAACGGGATTTCACAACCTACTTTTAACGGAAACGTGGTAAATAAAGCTCGAAATTTAAACTAAATCAACTTGGTTAAAAATTCATCTTAATAAATGTATCCGTAAGGGATATCGTCACAGCATTTATTATTTAATCTTTAAATGTGTTTTGTATTTGTACTGATATTCCCTTTCTTGTTTATAGCTGAATACTGAACTTAACAATTAATATTCGTTATAACATTTTCCAATTCATTTCTATTTATTTTTAAATGGCTTTTACACAATCCCATGTTTTCTTTGACTTATAATGATATTTAGTACTAAATCCAATTGTATGTGTTTTCATTGACACTGTAGTAAAGGAAAACTGGTTTCTTGATCGGTTGCTTTTGGGTTTTCAACTAGCGGACTGCACATGCCAGTGACTCTTTCGAGGTCGATTCATGTGTTTATAATATATAACTTTTAATCGTATTTGTTGGTTTTCAGTATAGATATCAAGTTTTTATTTCATTTCAACCGATTTTTATTGTGTGTGTGTGTGTGTTTTTGCTGTTTGTCACACCACTGTCCCAGGTTAGGGTTAGGTTGAGCGCTCACAAACTGGTTTAACCCGGCCACAAACTTACTGTGCCTATCCCATGCCAGAAACCTATAGTCCAGTGGTTGTCGTTGTTAAAATGGTCAGTTATTGTTATTCGTTCACCATTTTACAATAGATTAGGTCGATTATCGTGTTTTATGAATAATTTCACATTTGTATCGTGGGAGCATTTTACAGCTTCCGTTATGATATGGGTTCCACTTCATTATTGAAGACCGTAGTGGTATCTGTAGAAGTTTAATTTCGCCTGTCATTTGTTGGATGGCTGTCTCTCGGGCAACCATGACACATCTAGTTTTATATAATTGTTTGCTGTATATTTCTAATAATAAAATGGTTATAGGAGACATGACAATTTGCTATCTTTATCACTAAGTCTTTTAATTTAGCCCAGTAACAAATAATTCTAGATTTGTTTCAAACATCAAGTGGTCTCTTCCAAGTTTTCCCTATATCATATAGTTTGCAGTAGAATGAAGAAATAGAAAAAGTTGGGATATGGAGTAAATATGCATGATACAAAAATCTCATAGGTACTAGATTATTCCAAGCAAAGAAACAGCGCTTTGATTGCTGTTCTTCATCTCAAAGTAACAGTGGCCTTCAACACGGAATAAAAAATCGCACCTCACTGTATGTTCAAGACGGCCCCTAGCACCGGTTTGAGCGAAATTCTTAGATGTCGACGACACTACATCTGTGCATTGAAGAACACAAATGCGGGGTAAGGTCAACAAATTACAGCTGAACACTGGCAAAGAAATCTAACAAAATCTGTCATAAGTTTCCCGGCAGTAATACATACAAAATCAAACACAAAGATTAAACAAGCACAGGGCACACCAAGATTTTGTTAAATGACTTGGCTGTTTACAAATATGAGGTGAACAATTTCAATTATTTCAGTATTGCTATATTCCAATATCTCACCTCCATACAACAAAATTGTTACCACAATTTTGTAAAAAATATTCAAGTTGAAGTTGACATTGTATTGATAGGTTGTGTTATCTCCCTTTCTTCAGAACATAAACCAGAGCTTTATTAGCCTTATTAAATGGATGTTTTTTTGGTTGCAATAAAAAATCTAAAACGACATCCCAAAACTGTAACTCTTCAACTATTTCAATCATTCATTTTCAAATTAAAATTTATATTGCGCGTTATCCTCCCTTGTGATAAACCATGGCTTTTATTTTACTAACATTTTAACAGTAGGGTTGGGTTCATTTTTGCTTTTCTGTATGTTTGTTTGCATGTCCTTTGTTCATCTTCTTTTGCAAGTTCTGGAAATGTTTTTGTCTGTCTTTTGACATAACTATTCTCTTTTACCATATTGGTAACTTCAGATTCCTCCGCATTTACGCCGCTGACATCTAATAAGTACATGACAATCACGTAAATGTCAATAGAATCAAAATTACACTTCACGATTAAGTAGGCGGACACTTTGACATATTAATGGGCTCAAAATCGACGATAGAGCATAGTGTTAATAACCCTGTATGATTTCAACTTTACTTAATACAGTACCACACACTATTTGACAATACTGTAATAATTCATGTAATTATATATGTTTGTATTTTTTCAAACAACACCAGAAAAATTTGACTAGATTTTTAAAAAAAAGTTTTGCCTAATTTATTTTTATTTTATTTATTTTTATTTAACGACCCAAGCTCATTTGACCAAACGTCTGTTAACAATTAACATTTTCTCATACACCATGTACACCATGTTCACTTAGAAACAGTATATGAATAAATGGTATTAGTGTTTTTTGTTTTTTGTATTTGTTAAAAGTGTGTTACAATTCTTTTGATTTATTATGATCTACTTTGTACTTTCTCTCCGATCAAAGGTTATGGCGTTTACACTATACATCTTAATGACCATAAATTTTAACCTTTTTGTCAGTAATAACTGCTAAAGGGTATTATTTTGATTTCCAGTGTGATAGTATTTAGTACATTATACAGATTATGGAATTCGAATATAACAAAGAAAGCGACATATAGAAATCGTTTAGTGAAAAGACAGACAAGACCATGACCAACAAAATGAAACGAAAGACAGACACAGAACACACTACACTGAAAACTAAAGCTAGAGTATCACGAACCCTACAAAAACCAGGGTGAGTTCAGTTGATCCGGAAGGGTAAGCAACTCCTGCTCCACTAGTGGCACCCGTCGTAATACTCTGTATATACAAAGCCGGTGTATAGTCACTATCGATGTTAGTCACAAACGGTATGGGAAAGGATTTGAAGTCACGATAATAGGAAGATATCCATTTGTGAAATGGATATTTCGAACCTGTCAACCAAATCATGATGGCGACCGAAAAATTTCCGGAGTCATCAGTCTATTCTTTCCCTGAGAAAACCTTGGCTCAATAGTTTCTTGTCCACTGCAACCCTCTAACAATAAAATCTTGATACGGATCATAAGGATTGGACTAGTGTATCAATTGCAAAATATACACTCCGTATGCAGGTGCGCTGGAATGTTGCTAGACGTGAACGGAAATTTTATAATGAGAAAATCAGTCTTATCTCTTGTCGTAAAGTTTTGTTCTTATAACCCGCCCTTACTGTAAATTTCTAGGCGTAAGCCTAGGTATTAAGGAGACCTTTCTTTTTTGTAGTATCTTTGATTTCAAGTTCAATGTGATAGATGCAGTCAATATTGTCACCAAATTTAAAGGACATATCTATATTGCAGAACGTGAAACCAAAAGATTTAGCCAACTTTTTCTCTCTGCAAAAGGCTCTGTATGAAATCAGCTCCATACCTATAAAAGAATAAATCGACGAAGAGGGGTACACAGTTGGTCCCCATTTGGAATACCGACAGTCTGTTGATATACACGTCCGCCAAACATTACAAAAATGTTGTCAATCAAGAAATCTAGCATTCCGCAATTGTCGTCTTCAGAGTTCTTTTTGTTACAGGCGGAGTGATTTATAACAAAATTAGGTTAGTCCTTCTCTAGAATCAAATTTTGTATCTGCGTTTGTCATCTTCTTTAACAAAACAGATGCTGACTAGAGCTATTAATTTTTCTTTGAGTTTTGAATGTGGAATAGTAGTATACAGGGTGGAAAGATCAAATGTTTTGATTCTATTGCAAGAAGAAAGGGACCTTACGCTTGATTTGAGGCATTCCATCAGATCTATGGAATTTTTTTTCAAAGTCCACATTTGGTTTACGCCACCTGGAATGGATTGTTTCACAGTAACTCTGTAGCTCTACTTTTTCCGTGTTTCAACATGAAGTCGATTTGGTATACCCTAAAGTTAAAGTTTAAAACCCGTATCGGCTTTGTCAAAACTTCATAGTCTTTCATGAAGTTTGCTGAGAAGTTTAATTATGGTTAAAGAAGAATTTCGAAAACTATTTTTGTCATATTTTGACAGATATGAAATTTATTTTTTCCAGCGCGAAAGTGTATTTTATTATTTCCCTTAAACCTAGCCAGAAATACTTTATAAAAATATTAGGCACAAATTAGATGTGGATACTAAAGAACTCCAACGACCTGTTGGAAATTCAAAATTCAAGATCTTTTTACTCTTGTATCCGAAACAAAACTCTTGACTTTTCCACACTCTTCTGCAATACCACTTCTCAAATCAAGACTAATAGATCTCGTTCAGAGTTGCTTACTCAATATTGCTACGGAATCTTTATTCAGTTTCTTTATATTGCTACGGAATCTTTATTCAGTTTCTTTATATTGCTACGGAATCTTTATTCTGTTTCTTTAAAGATATTAATCAAAATATTTTCAGCGGTGAAAACTTTGCAATCGATAATGATTGAGCGAAGAAGGGTCAAATTCATTACTGAATGAAACAATAACTGCAGATGAAGTGTTAAAAACAGTTAAAAATATGAAAAATAACAAAGCTCCAGGTGATTATATGTTAATAAAAAGTATATTTACTCGTCTATAGATAAAATGATTGATATTTATGTACACTTATTTAACATTGTTTTTCATACCGGAATTTTACTTGAGGCATGGTTAATCGAAAATATAATACCAATAATTAAAAACAAGGGCAGTAGGTCTGAGCCTCAGAATAATCGTCCGATAACTCTTTTGTCATGTATTGGAAAAATTTTCACTTCAGTTTTAAATACCAGACTTTGTGGATACTTAGATGATTTGACGACTTTGCTAGAAAACCAAGCTGGTTTTAGGCAAGGCTATTCTACAACTGATCACATATTTCCCTTTATGCTCTTTTTGAATTGTTTAATTTAAGAAGAAAAATGTGTTTTGCACATTTGCTGAGTTATAAAAAGCTTTCGATTTTATTCAAAGAAATTTTCTACTATCTAAATTATTTAAAATAATATAAATGGCAATATTTTATAGAAAAGTACAAAACATGTATAGAAATATTAAGTCAAGAGTTGTTCATTACAACGAAAAATCCCGAGTTTTTTTCTTGTGAAATTGGAGTGAGGTAGGGTGAGAATCCTTCTCTTGCATTATTTGCAATATATCTAAATGATCTGCAGAATTTTCTGAATGTCTGCCTCATACCTTGATCTTCATCTCGAATAAGGCTTCCCAAAAATTATATGACAAACGTGATGACTTCAACTTTCAAATAGTCAATTTTCGTTTATTGGCTAACATTCCAACTGCCCCGGCGTATGGCATTTATATCTCCCAGCTCATACGTTTTTCACGAACATGTGCCTTATAATGCTATTTTCTAGTCAGAGATTGGTCGTTGACACAATAACTGCTTAGAGCGATGTCTATTCATTCTGACTCATATATTGATTGCCTGATTGAATGTTGCTTAATGCCTTGCTACAAATATTTCATAAAAATTCAGGACGAGAGCGTTTTTATTAAATGTACATGTACTAGCCCCACACGCTGAGTTGGATTTTTTTATCGGTAGCTTAGGAAAGCAACAGTCCGCATGAAGACATGCCGCCACTTTACCAAGACTTATCCTGATTATTCAACAAAAACCATTCTTCGATCGAGTTTTGTATATATAAAATGTCATGTACAAAACACTCTCGCTATATTTATGTTTGGTACACGTTAACCATGTAAAACAATTGCAAACGCTCTCATTAATGTATGTTTTGTACACGTAAACTATGCTAAAACACTCTCATTGTATTTATGTTTTGAACTCGCAATCTATATAGAAAAAAAAACAATCTGTAAGGTCACTATCAACCATCGTACTTTGATGTAATTATGATGTCAGTTTCTGACCTTATTCTACAAAGAGGCAGGCACGTAAAGCCCTATATAACTATGCAAAAACACTCTCATTGTATTTATGTTTTGAACACGCAATCCATATACATGTAGAAAAAAAACAAGGTCACTATCAACCATCGTACTTTGATGTAATTATGATGTCAGTTTCTGACCTTATTCTACAAAGAGAAGAGACAGGCACGTAAAGCCCTATATTTTGGTCCAAATTTAAAATTTTATGACACAACAATAAGTTATTGTGAAAATGTTGTTTTAAAACCGTTTTTCAATTCATAACTGATTTTTATATAATTTTCATCATTTCGATAAAACGACAAGGGATTCTTGACTATTTTAACAAAAATGTAACATTATCTGTTCAAATACTGTACAATACTTTAAATTTTGTAGGTGTTTTGTTCAAAATAGTACAGATCGCACAAAAACATTACAAAGATATTTTTAATTAATATGTGTAATTGATAAATCTTTAATTGTGCAAAGTTTGGTTGTGATGTTTTGGTGCGATCTATCTTAAAATCGACAAAATTGTGTCAAATTTTGCATCAAATTACGCAATTTCTTAGTATTTGCATATTTAAAGTAATTTTTATGTGCCTTATGACCCTTTTAGAACCAATTTAACTTAAAATAACTGTTGGCTTTTCTTTTAATAGACATTATTTAATATAAACGATACGAAAAAATAGATATTTACCACTTTTCATTATTTCCCAACGACCCTTGTCCTTTAAAATAGTTGCAAATGGTAAATTTCCAGTAATATTTTACCACATTTCCTACCAGTAAAACACCGAGGACATTCATGAAACAACAAAATATTTTAATTTAATTTGTATGATGATCAATTCCATTTTTTCACAATATGAAGTTGTTTCCTGCGTGTGCACATATTTTCCCACTATAAATATGCTCCGAAATTGGTAAAAAAAATTACAAAAATTAGACATTTCATGAAATGTGCTTTTCGAAGACGATTTTGTATATCAAGTACGCAAGTAACGAGTAAAATGTAATCGTATTCTGAAAACAGAATGTTTCTTCTTCCTAAATTTCACTTAGTACTTTGTGGAATCAATAATTTAGGAGTTGCTCACCCTTTCGGAGCACCTGAACTCACCCTTGTATTTGTTGGGTTCTTGTTAGCTTTAGTTTTCAGTGTAATGTCTTGTGTTCTATGTTTGTCTTTCGTTTTATTTTGTTGACCATGGTCTTGTCAAACTACCGACTTAACGAATTCTGTCTGCCCCTTTGGTATCTTCGAATTCCTCTTAGTTTTTGGCACTTATTTAGCAGAAAATAGCCTAAATGCTCGACTCCTTCATTTCACACACGGTTATGAATAAAGCTTTCCGCACCGACTAGCAGACCGGTTGCTCATTATCGAGTCATTAACCTGTTTCTCTCCGTTGCCAACGTAAAATGAATTTGCTGCCAATTTCTCTGCGGCACTACATTTCTGGGAAACGCAGATTAGCTAAGCTATTCCTTGGTTAAAGTTGAATCTTTAACATACCCACACAACACAGTGAAGTAGGTCCATATCAGATTGAATTGGTGCTGATTTCAGTAAACATAGTAACGGACCCTTTCCATAATTATGTCTAATAAATGCTTATTAAATATAAGGATATCTAACCATTACTGAACTTCATTGTAATATACCATGATTAACTTTTATTTCCTTTCAAAATAATAATTTGATTACTACTTTGTATATTCTATCATCGACTATTTTAATAAAGATGGATTTATTATTTAACACTTCAGTAGGAATTGATTTGACTTGTTTATTTATTTTGTTTAATTATTAAAGGTAACAAAGAACTACAAGTCCTTGCATGAAACCTTGTAGTAATTGACTGAGTAAGATTTAGTGATGAGTATTTTTCAGCCTGATTGTCCATGATGACGAGAGCAGACCAGTATTTGTGAAGTAGTAGTCGCTTTGTCATATGATATGCAATCCTATTTTCTTGTTTTCTGAAGGCTGTGATATTAAAAATACCAAAAACGGTACAAAAAAGAAATGTTTCCTAAATTTCCATTTACTTATAAAATTTAAAATATAGAAAGTTCCCATTATAGTTTTTTTTTTAATTCTTAACATCAAGAAAATTTATTGATCATTTAACATATTTTCTATTGTGTGAGGTAAGAAAACATTTTAAATTGGCTGCTGGATAAAATCCGAGCAGAGGAACCTTAATTGATTCTGGGATTATATTCAAATCTTCAATATCTTTAATTTCCATGCCCGTTTTTTTCCCCAGACAAATGTTAAAATAGTTTTAAGGCTATTTGACTCTTCGTAACCTCTGTCCATTTATGGTAGTAATCCTGACAGTTAAAAAATTTACCCTTTCCATGATTATGTCTAATATATGCTTATTGAATTTTCTCCTGGCTTCTAAATTCTAAATCACTGAAAATACGGAAAGGCTTCGAAAAGTATTGCACTTAGTAGTTGTCCCTGCCGTCGGATTTGGCTTCCCATTTCGATTTTGTTTGGATTTGAGTGCTTCTTTTCTGTTTGGAAATATGACTTCCTATGTTTCGGTTCTAATGCTACTGCAATAAAGGTTACCTCTTGAATTGTACATATAGCATACCGAAATTTCCATCTTTATTCAACATTGGGAATTGTGTATTTGGATACGCCAAATTATGATTCATTATGGACTGTATGAATATTCTAAGACGAGGAATTTCTGATATTTGAAATAAATTACATATTTTACTTCTTTATATTACAAACAAGACTACATTTAAAGAAAAAGTTTGAACAACTACAAATATGTTCTGTTGTAAGTTTTCGTTACTTATGAAACTTTTCAATAAAAAAGCTGAAGTTTTCAATGAAGAAAAAAAGAACCTAAAAACAATTTCTCCTTCAAATTCGTATCTAATACATACACTTCTTATAACATTTTGCGGCGAACTGACGCTGAGCGTCAATTTTTTCTTGTTGGACAATGACCTGCTGACAGATGATATCGTTTGTAACATATTGAAATGTGCGATAGCTTAAAGCAACATAGTAACATTAACGAATAATTGTGGAAAAGAAAGGGTTATTTCCCGTGACCATATAACCCCTATTTCTCGTGACTTCAAAGACAAGGAAAAATAATTAAAACTAAACATGATTAATTAAAGACATATATACATGTACTTTATTTATGACATATTCACTGAGTATAACTTAATACGTTTGCGCCTACATGTCGCTTAAAATGCTTTATATAACATTTAACATTAAATATGCAAAATATCATACTTGTACATCTGTATATAGCCCTTGTAAAATTAGATATCCATTCTATGAAATTTGAGTTTTATTTAAAATGATTTTCCCTTAAGGTTTCCCCTTTGATTAGTGTTCTATGAAATCTCTAAAATTCGATCCCCGGATGGAAAAAACAAAAGACATAAAAATTGGTATTTGCTGCTTCTCCGCATAACAGCATTCAGGAGTAAGAGCAAAGACTGATCGGCTCAGAGTCCGAAAAATATGCCTGGGTAAAGTGGCATGTCTTCCTGCGGACTGTTGCTTTCGTGAGCTAGCACGTTAAAAATTCGGCCCAGGTAGTAGGTCTTCGAAACATATTGCACTTAGTCCCACAGATAACGGTTTTTGTTTTACACTATGCAAAAGCGTTTTACATACTTTTATCTGCCCCTGAATTTTAACATTGAGGTTCGACCAGCTTTGTTTTTTGGCGGGAGTTCTTAAGTTTGACCTAGATAAAGTAGTTTAAAAAGTTGCGCACATTTCTTTTACTAGGACTTTCTCTCATGATTCATGTAAGAAGAATTACTTTTTAATTTTAATTCAGGTACGACTCACAAGCATTTTTGCATGTTATTTAGTCCTAGTTTAATTAATTAATATGCAGCGTTGAAAATGTAAACGCCCGGTCTCGTGCTAGCGCGTGCTATTGCCCACTTCCGGCAAACAAATGGCTAATTTAACAATGTGAAATCCCCATAGAGAATGAAAAACACGGCGCGGCTTATAAAACATCGTGATTGGTTAAAAGTATTATTGCAATTTGCCCGCACTGTTTTCAATGTACAAAAAACTTTTTAAATATAAATATACGGCAATCAGTTTTTCCTTTGTAACCTTTTTACCTGTTCCAACTAACTCTGACATAGAGTATAGTTCTTCAACCAAATGTTTCAAACTTACATTGAATGCTTAATGGGTTTTACTTTTTCTGTTTTTGAGTTGTGCCCTTTTAAAAGTGAAAAATGTTGTAAAGTTGTTGTGGTCTGTACCATATATGTTCTATGGACACTTTCTTTTTTATCATCTTATTTTGTAGAAGCATTTAGAAATCTGCCAAAATTACCAACTTTTACTTAAGCCACATAGGGAAAATGTATTCCATAAAATATCTTCCTTTTTAGCTCACCTGACCTGAAGGGTCATGTGAGTTTTTGCTACCATTGAGCGTCCGTCGTCCGTCCGTAACTTTTCAGTTTAATCTTCTCCTCTGAAACCACTGGGCAGATTTGGATTTAACTTGGCAAGGATGGTCCTTGTGTGGCCTCCTTTCAGGATTGTATCCGATGAACCCGCCCGCCAACCAAGATGGCCGCCATAGCTAAAATTAAAAAATCGGCACAAAGTCATTAAAAATTTTCTTTTCTGAAACTCCTTGGCCAAT
>JAULBM010072121.1:0-10047 GCA_032357055.1 Geukensia granosissima | reverse complement strand
CCCTACGGGCTCACTGAATATTTTCCGTGATAAAGTCAGTACAAGATACAAAATGTCCTATATTCTATATTTATTTCTGTTTAAAAGTGTCATAGAAATTTATTTTTTGTTTTGTCAAAATTAATGAAAAACTTAGAAATTATCACCAAATTTGTAAGTAAAAAAAAAACATCTGACAATTGAAATGCTTCTTTGATGTCTATCATGTCTGAGAAACTGAAGTGATGGATGTTAAAACACAATTTATTGTTAGAACTTGAAATATAGATCAATAACTTGAGTCATTGATGTAGAATCTGTGATTTGTAGGTCAAAGATAGGAATGTATCATCTACCTGTTTATTTTACCTGTAAGTACTTTGCTTTGTTTACATTAATTTACTTTATTTACATTCGCTGACTTAAAATTGCCACTAAATAGGTTAAACAATGGGTACTAAATAGAATATTAAATAGAATAAATAATAATAAAATAAAATGGGGGTAGTTCTTTATACTGGACCTTCCACATGATCCTATAAAATCATCATACAACTTGTATGTTTAGAGACAATGTAGAAGCCAAGGGAGATAATTCTGAGAATGGTTAGTACAAATTCATTATCACTAAGGCAGAAACATCTCTGTATGATATTGTGTAGGTATAAATACAAAGATTTTCTCAGATGTCAACCTGATCAAAATGGTTATGGTAGTCATTAATGTTTATTTAGACTCACTTTAAGACCAGTTAATTTGAAATATGGTTGAAATAGAGTATTTTTCTTTATTTATTTATTTATGCATACAAAATAAATGTTTACCAATTTGTGTAAATATAATAAATTTTCTATACTTTATTTTACTGGGTGAAATCAGCAGCATAAATACCACAGGAATTCTATGATCAAAACATTGTAGTAGAAATACTCAGATCCAAATATTGTAGTAGAAATACTCAGATCCAGATGTAGTAGAAATACTCAGATCCAGATGTAGTAGAAATACTCAGATCCAAATGTAAAAGAAATACTCAGAGCCAAAGGTAGTAGAAGTACTCATTTCCAAACATTGTAGTAGAAATACTTAGATCCAAATGTTGTAGAAATACTCAGCCAAAGGTAGTGGAAATACTCAGATCCAAATGTAATAGAAATACTCAGAGCCAAAGGTAGTAGAAGTACTCATATCCAAACATTGTAGTAGAAATACTCAGAGCCAAAGGTAGTAGAAGTACTCAGATCCAAATATTGTAGAAGAAGTACTCAGAATTAAACATTGTAGTAGAAATACTCAGATCCAAACATTGTAGTAGAAGTACTTAGATACATCACATTGTAGTAGAAGTACTCAGATCTAAACATTGTAGTAGAAATACTCAGATCCAAATATTGTAGTAGAAGTACTCAGATCTCAATATTGTAGTAGAAGAACTCAGATCCAAGCATTGTAGTAGAAATACTCAGATCCAAACATTGAAGTAGAAGTACTCAGATCTCAATATTGTAGTAGAAATACTCAGATCCAAACATTGTAGTAGAAGTACTCAGATCCAAACATTGTAGTACAAGTACTCAGATCTAAACATTGTATTAGAAATACTCAGATCCAAACATTGTAATAGAAGTACTCAGATCCAAACATTGTAGTAGAAGTACTCAGATCTAAACATTGTAGTAGAAGTACTCAGATCCAAACATTGTAGTACAAGTACTCAGCTCCAAACTTTGTAGAAGAAGACTAGAAGTAGTCAGATCCAAGCATTGTAGTAGAAATACTCAGATCCAAACATTGTAGAAGTACTCAGATCTAAACATTGTAGTAGAAGTACTCGGGTCCAAACATTGTAGTACAAGTACTCAGATCTAAACATTGTAGTAGAAATACTCAGATCCAAACATTGTAGTAGAAATACCCTGATCTAAATATTGTAGTAGAAGTACTCAGATCCAAACTTTGTAGTAGAAGACTAGAAGTACTCAGATCTAAACATTGTAGTAGAAATACTCAGATCTAAACATTCACCCTTTTATTTTAGCATTACAATAATTCTAAGAACATTTATTGTTATATTTTGTTGGCTTTCAAGGTAAAAGCTGTGTGTTCTTGAAAACTTAATATTTTAAAACAGCATGCATTGACAACATTTTTGTTTTTTTAGCCATTAAAGTCAATATGAGAAAAGTTGTCTCACATGTAAATCATCATTAAAAATAAGAGATGTGGTTTAATCTAAAATAAGGGAAATTTCATGTGAAAGAGGAATAATCTAAGATAGCAAAAGCAGTAAAAATAAAACTTAAAACAAACAGAAATTCACCCAATCAAGAGTACCTATACTAATAAAAAATACACTATAGTCAACAAACATGTCAAATGGCTCAATAGATATATCAGTAAAAGTTGTGTTAGTTTTAGCTGTACTGTACCTATAATTCATGGCACAAATTCTACCTAAATATTTATTTTATACCAGTATATATTTCTGAGAATATTTTGGGAAGACAAATTTCTTCTACATCTCTTGTTTTATTTCACTCCAGGAACAGAGCAGCAAAATGAATAATCCTATCCATCGACAGAGAATTATGAAATATGGCTGGTTAAGGAAACAGGGAGGTGTGGTCAAAACATGGCATAGACGATGGTTCTGTTTAAATGGCGACTGTTTGTTTTACTTTGTCAAAGAAGATGACTTAAGACCACAAGGATCAATTTTCTTACCAGGAAACAAAGTAACAGAGATACAATGGACACCTGATGACTCAGATAAATATCTCTTTGAGATATCTCCAGGTAAAAAAGAGGATTCTTTTTTATGTGACATGCACAATTCATTTGTTCATGATTCCCATGCATACAATTCATTTCACTGCAACATATATAGAACAATCATAAATTTCATGCTGAGATTAAAACTTTTAATTAGGATAAGGAACATTGGAAAATTTACTCATATGTCTATTAATGAACATACTACTGGATTTTTGTCATTGTCAGCTTACAATCCTAATTTGTATCATAATTATGTGCCACCTGACAGCTCATCATGTCATCATTCATTTAATTCACCTTTGTCCACACAAGTGAGACAAAATCTGTGTCTACACTTCATAAAGGAATGCATTTGTTGTTGTTGCTTCATATTTCACATGATATTACAATTTTTTCAGACTTAGATGATGGTAAGTAATTCAGTACACATGCTTGATAATTTATTAATTATTTTGACATGTATATATAAACTAATTAGAATAAATGCCTCATAACAATGCAAGTTCATTTTAGACATGAAACAAAGTATATTACCTGTCAATACATTTACCCATAGAAATTGACAAAATTGTTTAATAAGGAATATTTAGATGTTTCTATTGGCTTCATCATTTGCTAAATCATATATTGATTCTTGAAAATGTCTGAATCACAAAATACTCTGGCAAAACTAGACTGATATACAAGATAATCAAAAAAAAGATTTTAAAATCATAGAGCATGCATTTTTTGTATGGCCTTTTGCACTTCATTGTTTTGACATTTCAGATACTCATTAATACTGATAATTACCTTGTGACCAATGTTTTCAATAGAAACACAGCATGTATTAAAGATACAGAATTTCTTCTTTAAGTTTATTTTATTCTAATTCTTAGATTTTCATCCAGAACTTTTTAAATTTTTCGACATTGAAAGCAATTTTTAACCTACTGATTAACAATATGTTCTGCTAAAAACAGAACGGTAATAGAGTCTTGCTTTATTACAAATGAGGTGGGCTGAATATAGAACAATTAACCCAATCAACTGAGTCTTGCTTTAATACAAACGAGGTGGGCTAAATAAAGAACAACTTCCGACTCAATCAACTGAGTCTTGCTTTATTACAAATGAGGTGGGCTAAATAAAGAACAACTTCCGACTCAATCAACTGAGTCTTGCTTTATTACAAATGAGGTGGGCTGAATAGATACAAAGACCAGGATGACAATCTAGAATTGATACTTTAAGACTTACCTTTTTGTTACTTTGCTTACTACATTCACTTTGATATCATTCATGTTGCATTATCAGCCCAATATAAACTATTGATATTAAATTCCAATATAAACTTGATATTAAATTCCAATATAAACTATTGATATTAAATTCCAATATAAACTTGATATTAAATTCCAATATAAACTTGATATTAAATTCCAATATAAACTATTGATATTAAATTCCAATATAAACTATTGATATTAAATTCCAATATAAACTATTGATATTAAATTCCAATATTAAATCAGCTTTAAATATTCTCTTATACAATGTTAAAACATCCATTTATTGAGAGCCATATATCAACACACACACAAACATCTAATAATTTTTCACTAAAGACTGTGTACCACACTAACTAACCAACTTGATTTAGGAAGAAATATTTTGCCAACAAGTAGGGGCCATTCACTTAGGATATTTGATGGATGACATTAGCACTGCTAAAGATTCTTTTAACTTTTATACAACCATAAAATTGCGGTCATATTATGGTGTGGTTTTGTTGTTGGTGTGTTGGGTGTTGTCTATCGACAGGTTGGGTTCAGCACAGTAACTTTAGTTCTAGTTAACTGAATCTTTTAAGTTTTTGGGATTTTACTTTTTGGTACTAGATTATGGTTAGGTAATGATATTGGGTGATCTAGTCCAACCTTCTTTTGGGAAGGGACTAAAAAGGTTTTCTTTCATTTATTTTAGTGTAAGCTATCTATTTCCTGTCCGATTTTAATGTTTTTCTCCCTTAAAAGCCAACCTGAGGAGCCACATGCACCATGGCTTTATCTCTTACTGTTATTGAGATATTGGGAGGGGGGGGTGGTGTTGAAAAATGCACATGCCCTAATTTTGGAAACTTTTTATTTCTCATCTGTAATGTTTTTTTCAAATGATTCCTTTTGAAAAATTCAACAAAAGTTACTCCAAGCGTGTTTTGTAGCATTTACCAATTCTTTAAAAAATGGTCAAAAGGTTAAAAGCAATTTTGCAGGAGAGGGGAAATTTATATTGTTCATCTGATTTTGCATGTTACGGAAAACCTTCTATTTTTTTCAAAATAATTCCCTGTGAAAAATTCATCAGATTTAATCAATTTAAAGGAAAAAAAATATAACTGGCCCAGCCATATTACTATGTCTAACTACTGAGTTCAGCACAGTTCTGTGTCAACTACACTACAAACACTTTACTGTGTGTACATGTATAATCTTACTATAAAATTAACAGCATGACTCTGCAGTCAATTTTAATATATTTCACTTAATTACTTACAGATAAATGATATCTTCATTGAAATAAGAACTAGCAAATTGCTTTTCGAAATAATGTGAGAAATTTAATTTACACATGTTCATTATATGTTGAGTTCCATTCTTATTTATTGGTATCCAGCAATCATTAAGAACTTCAAGCCACCATTATACAACTATATACATGTTATATGTATAGACACAAAGAAAACTGTCTAGTCGGGACATATCTTAAGTATGCAAAGGTTGAATCTAGTAGAAATAAAATTTTTAGACAGGTTTTCAATTTACTTATTTTTTAAGACTACATGTAGTTATATTGCCAAAAATGCATCGAATCTAAAATTCCACCATATATTAAAGATCTGTTTCTACCCCAATCATTCGATGCACATATACCACACCTATCATTGCCTATTGAAACCAAGAACAAGTGTTGTAGAATCTCTCAAAACCCTGGACATTTTGCCCTAATTCCTATTCGAATAATATCCTCAGCATTCTAGAAAACATTTTTCTACAAAATGTGTTTGCCATAGGTCCAAAGATCCATTAATTTAAAGTTCAATTTCAAGAAATGGATTCTGTTTATGATTATGCCAGAGTGAGGCAATTGATGAAATGTGAAGGAGAAGAACTAGATACCATTTCCTAATAGGTGTTAGGTTGTTTATATAAATACAAATTCACAAGTTGAAATAATTTATCAATTGAAATGCTAAATCAGTTTGTAAAGATTTTGGTGTTGCCAGACACCTGTCTCAATAACATGACAAACATGTTATCATCTCTGCTGACAAAGCCTCTAACAACATTGTTTTTCTAACAACATTGTTTTTGTTTGTAAACACGATTCACATTACAGAGACTGCTTGATAATGGAATTGGGCCTTGACACTTTATATGTCAACCCAACCCAGCATATACCCTACAGTAATTATTAAAGAAGAAATACTTGACAGTCTCTTTTGTCTTCATTTGTAATTTCTACCAAGAAGGAAAAAATTGATATTTCCTCACTTTGCTGGATTTCAAAACTAAATAAGTGTCCTTACAACCATGGTAACATTGCAAGGTCTGCCAACTTCTCCAAAAAACCTCTTTCCATATTACTGACAGCTATTTATCAGCAGTAAAAAATGGGCCCCAGAGTTACTGTGAAACAAGTAATTTCAGAGGTGGCATGAATTAAATATGGATTCTAAACAATTCCAAAGAATGTCTCAAGTCAAGGTCACTTTCCTCTTCCAATAGCATCACACACATTTGATTTCTCCACTCTTTATACCACTATTCCCAGTGGCAAAAAGAAAAAGAAAAAAAACATTTGTTCATCTTTGTTTTGTTAAAATAGATTGCAAATGCTGGTACAAATATTTTGTTCAAGAGAAGGACAAAACTTATTTTTATTATTAACCACTCTGATTCTAATAAAAAGTACTCTGGAGATGACATTTACGGAATGCTAGATTTCTTGTTTGGCAACATTTTAGTAATGATAGGTGGACTAGTGTGTCAACCTACTGTTGGAAATGAAAATGGGAACCAACTCCAACTGTGCACCCCTTCTCTCTGATGTGTAATCTTATTCGTATGAAACACGGTTCATACGAGCCGTCTTCAGAGAAAAGAGAAAATGTTGGCTCATTCTTTTTGTTTCATATTCCGGTATGTAGATGGTTTTTTTTTTTTTTTTTGAAACATTGGAAATTTGGTGACTTTGTTGACCACATCTATCTTAATGAATTTGAAACCAGAAACAGAAAGGTCTGCTTTATACATACACTCAAACCTTGAAAAGAGCAGTTTTAAGAACAAAAGTTTACAACAAGAGAGATGACTGATTTTCCCATTGTAAACTTTCCGTTCGTCTGTAGCAACCTGTATATGGAGTAGATATTTCTCAATTTGATTCACTACTCCAGGGCTTGTTCTTTTTATCAGGTTTATTGATAGGGGGTTTTTGCTGACAAGAAAACTACTGAACCAATGTTTTCTCGTGGAAAGTTTAAAGTCATCACTACAAAATTTTCAGTCTCCATCATGATTTGGTTCACAGGTACCAAACATCCATTTAAAGGATATCTTCCCACTGTCAGGATTACAAATCTGTTCCTATAATGGTTGTGACTAAACACTGGAGTTGACTACTAAGTAACACAATGAATGACACTATTGTGTTAGGAGTTGCTTACCCTCTGGACCACCTGAACACACCCCAGTTTTTGTAAGGTTCTGTTTCTCCAGCTTTAGTTTTCAGTGAACTATAATTTTTATACCCCCCGCAAACATGGTTTTTGTTTCATTTTTTTCGGCCATTGTCTTGCCTGTATTCTGTCCCATTGGCATCTTTGAATTCTTTTAATAATAACTGTACATGGTATTTTATTTTAGGAAGGGCCCCTTCATCAAGAACAACACAGAATTCAGAAGTATTTCAGCTGTGTGCTAATAACAATGAAGAAAGGCAGGGATGGATAAAGGCTATACGGAAAGTCATATACTCCAACATAGGGGGAGGTTTGTTACAATAAGTTCTTTCTTTTTTTTAGTTCATCTTACCATTTGGGCATCACTTTTCCTCTGTCATCCATTAGAATTTGCATTGGAACTTCTTGAGAACTGCTGAATGGATTGAAACCAAACATGGGATGAATGCTCCTTACAAAGTGCTGACTAACTGGTGTTACTTTGTTACAATCCATCTTCCAACATAGCCAACAGCAGAGAACTTAGTTTAACATTGGACACTTTGGGAAATTCATACAGAAATCTTTTGCTTAAGAACAGCTGAATGGATTAAAAAAAGCATGAATGTTCCTTACAAAATGCTTACCAAGTTTTATTACTTCCTACGGAAATTCAGTTTTACATTCAACCCTATGGGAAATTCATACAAAAATCTTCTTCTAGGAAACTACAGAGAGGATTGAAACCAAATCATCTTCGCTAGATACAGTCCCCTCTCTCTTCACCCTTGGCAAAGATGAAACTAAATATGAGACAGGGATATGACCCAATCTGTCAACAATATGGCTGTCCAAGACAAACTTTGTTAAATTATGAACCTTGTAGGATATTTATTATACAATCTTGTCTGGAACAACTTCCTCAATTTCCTTTCTTTTTTTCAAATGGTCACTTACTGGATCCCTTTCAGCACTGTATTGTGGTCCATTCCAGAACTGTAATGAATGCTACACCAAATTACTTTTCATGGACATATTCATACAAAAATGTATTCTTTGTATCTGGCTCATCTGTTGGAACTTAAAGATATCATAAAATTGTTGTAATGTTTTAAGGGCTGTTCCAGCAAAACATACATAGGACCCAGGGAAGGCAAAATAAAAAAAATATCTCCTTGGTTGATAATCAGTGGAAAGTACATCTAACATCCATTGCTGCACTTTCAAATTTGCTTCTCTGGGTGAGCATATTGAAAATGAAAGGTTTTTTGCTGGACCTTTATTTACCTAAGTTTTCTATCTACATGTATTTAATTCTATTGGTGCCCATAAAGCTTTTGCCTCTATGGATAGGTATAAGTGACATCACTTTAATGGGAGATTACACCAATTTCCAACTGCCTTCCCCCTGTCCCATGTATGTTTTGCCGAAACAGCCGTAACTTTGTCTTGCCAACTGTAAAATAATTTAGCAATTCCAGGCTCCTTGGAAC
Organism: Geukensia granosissima; assembly: GCA_032357055.1. NCBI lineage: Eukaryota > Metazoa > Mollusca > Bivalvia > Mytilida > Mytilidae > Geukensia > Geukensia granosissima. The sequence goes on along the minus strand of JAULBM010072121.1, from coordinate 1,098 downwards.
ATTTGGTTTCTTTCGCCACAAGATTCAGCAACAATGGTGAAAAACAAAATTAAACAAATAAGCAAGTTTGGACAATAATCTAATTAGCATTGCCTCTAAGGCCAGAACAGGATGTTTGATACTTCGAGATTTAAACCCCAAAGACATGAAAACAACTAATTAGACTGCAAAAAAGCATTGCGATATGGCATTTTAGTTGAATTTTACTTTATATTCAAACATTAAACTGTACCTTTAGCAATATCAAATTTCTGACTTTTGTAGCTATGTGTAAAATGTTTAATGTTAAAATAGCTGTGGTAAAAGTGAACTACACAGGTGGTGATGGCAACCATCTGTTTCTCCTGCTAGTTAAGCAACGTTTAAACACAAGAATTATCTATACTTACATGTAATAAAACTCTAATAACAGATAAACACTGGCAATGTTGAATACATCTTAACATGTTAATTTATAATGATAAATCTTAAATGTTTTGCAGCTATATTTGGACAGAGTATTGAAGACACCATGATTTACGAGCATAGATTTAATAGAAATTTGCCTTATATCATAGAACAAAGTGTAGAATTCATCACAGAGTATGGTTTGGAGGTGGAGGGAATCTTCAGGTGAGTAATAATGTAATCATTAATAAATTTATTGAACAATGCAGGGGTTATTGAATCTCCCTGTGTACACCTTTAAATAATCATGTTGAATATCTTGATACATATATTTAAAAAAAAACTGAAGTAATTTAAAATTGTGATTCTGATAATCCCCTTTCTAGTTTTATCTAGGGATGCAATCAGGCAACCAACATGGCTTCCATTACTTAAAATAGAAAAAAGGGGGTGGTTTCTAAAAACGTTTCTCCTCTAAATCAGCAGAGCGAATTGAAATCTCGTGTTATAGAATGTTTCAAAATTATGTCTTGGATTTGGATTTATATATGCTTGTTAAAGTGACGTCACCTGTATTGTTGTTGAAAAAACATTCAAAAACATGGAAAATGCCTTTTATCTTTCTGCTATTATAAAGGATTTCGTTACAACAAATTGATTAAAACTTTCACTAAATTCTTTCATAAATATAAAGATTTGGTATCAAAATTT
>JAULBM010072110.1:0-10047 GCA_032357055.1 Geukensia granosissima | reverse complement strand
TGATTAAAATTAAAGAGTATCATGATAATAACATTACTTTGCTAACTCTTGTTTAATACATTAACTGTGTTTTTCATTCTGCCCCTGGTGGTACCATTAATTGGTTATAAATATCTAACTATTGTATGTTCTATAAACAAAGGTACCTTAAGTTGGTAAATTTGAACTATAATCCAGTCCTATACTTGAATATGTTTGGCCAACAAATATATTTTTTGATATGTTTAGGGGCTATTTTTTCAGTTTTATTTATCTTTGAGATTTAAAAATTTTACAAATATTACCAAGCTCCCTAGGCAATGCACTAAATTTTACCATTTCAATCTGATTAATTTTCTAAGTATGTTCAATGTTTGCATAGTTTGATTTAGCCACAAACCTTAATTTTTTGTTTGATATAAATTATTCTATTATAGATTAATATAATTATCTCTGTTTTGATAAAAGGGAAGTCCTTGACATTTTCATTTTACACTGAAACAAATTTATTGTATAGAAACAAATAATCATCTTTATTTATGCAGTTACCTGAACATGCACACATGAATTCATGTAGAAATCCACAAAATATATAGTACTAAATTAAAGTAGGTGGAAAAAAATAAAAAACAATGAATTTGAAATGATAAAAATATATAAATCTCCCTTTGAGAAATAGATACATGTATCTCATGTAAGTGCAAAAATATATCTTAATTTCACATATCCTTATTAGTGTCCATCTGGCCCATGCCAATCTTGAGTGACAGTGAAATCAGAAAATCTAATATCAGTTAGTGAAAGCTGTTTTACACTATCAAAACCACATTTGCAGATAGAAAACACATTTTTTTCTTACAAATTATGAATATAAACAAGCAATCTAAAAAGTTTTCTTTCAACATTTGATTTTTTACCAAAAAGGAGGGAGAGTGCACCACTGCCAAGACAGAAATCCAAGATTTTTTGCTGTACAAGTTTTAACAGAGAAATTACTTGGGTCAGGAGTGTCCAAATAAAATATTAATACCAATTTCAATTGAAATACTTCAGAAATATAGACTTTTTCTAAATAAAAAGTGTGTTTTTACACTTACCCCGGGAAACACCTTCGCTGCATGTATTCTACGTCATATGATGGGAATTTCCCAAACAATTTCAAAATTCCATTGGTTGAAGACCACGAAAAAAGAACCAATGAAAGGATAAAACCTCTGAAACGCAATTGCGCGAGTTTATTTGGAGCCCCTTTTTCAGAAGCACCAGTCGATTGCCATTTTGGAGTGAAAAAAAAAGTTGAAGTTTGTCAGTAAATTTTCGTGCACATGTGTCGTCTAGACACATTCCTCAACGTCAATCAGGCATAAAAATAACAACTTTATTATTTCGAATGATACTGACGCGTGTTCATAGCCGATTAAAGTAAAATTAATGTTTTTTCGTGGCTTCCGGTCGACCGCAAGTCGTCGCCGCCCTGAAAGCGACGTCTGGTGGGATGTTTTTCATAAATTATCTCCACTTGTTTCTCTGCGTTGACATATCATTGGCGTAACGGTCAAAATGGCACTTGGCCGTCCGACTGTAAATACCATTTCATTCCCGTGATATAAAAGGAAGATATTTGTCAACTGTTACTGAAGGAAGTCGTCACAGTTAATAAGTTCTGGTGCTCCACTGTTCATACAGACTCATATTTTCTATTTGTGTTCTGTATTGCATTTATCTTTAGATGTTATAAAAACAAACAGCAAACAGCCTGTGTTCTGTGTAAAGCCTGAATATAACATGATATACCAGTAGTGTCATTTTCAAAGAAACTATTATTTGTTAAATTAACTGCTCATATTGATGTAAAAAGTTAAATCAGTTGTTTTGCTTTTTAATTTATAGGTGCGGATGAATTTTGGACCAGATTTCAAATGTCCACCACAAGGCCTGAAAGATTTTCGACCTGTAAGTACAATGTTAAATTGACCTGTACTATTTTTAAGACACTTTAGGATGTTTTTCTTACAATACACCTTTCAGAATTATCCAAGCAGGTAAAAGGTAATTTATTTGCCCTGATGCTAGATGTCGATAGAGCATATTCCTTTACCTTCTTTGAACATCTATACATCCATCCAATTTCTTTGAACATCTATACATCCATCCAATTAAGTTTTGCATATAGTTCCATTTCTCAGATATGAGTGTCATACTTTACCTGTATATTTATCTTGGGGATAAGAGTTCAGATGTAAAGGTTTAGGATAACTTGACTACATTTATGATCCAGTGACTTTGGTTAAGTTTTGCATTTAGAACCATTTCTCAGGTATAATAAATGTTATGAGTGTCATATTTACATTAATGTTAGATAAAAACATAGAACTTACCAGTACATATTTAGTAAAATGTATTTTGCAGGTCATTGTTTCCTACAGACACATATATAGCATTTAGGATGTATCCTATTTATTAGGATTAATGATTTTCACTTCCGTTAATAACTTATATTCATTAATTAAAATTGACTGAAAATATCAGCTTTTTGTAGTCTGCAAAATGGTTGTTTCTATTACCTGAATTTCACTTAGTAATCTGTGGAATCCATTATTGAGTTTTGGCAGATTTTTGGACCAAAAGACCTTTATGCCCCTACTTATTTTGGAAATTCAAACAGCGTTAACACAAGAACTATTGTTATCAGTTTATTTGAAACTCTACTTTTTTCAGTGTTCATAAATACACATTGTTTTTGTAACCAAAACATGAATTTCCTCTCTTGGAATAAAAAAAAATGTTTATGATTTTAGTTTTAATTCAGTCTAACTCTAATCAGGATTTAAATGTTTTATAAAGTTCAAATAAGTGCACCAGTCATGTGAGTGAGAAGGTTAACACTAACAATGAAATTAACTTCTTATAACCATTATCTTTTAAGTTTCTCTCTTTGAAGTGTACTTCTTAGTGGAAGTAGGTGAAATGTTACTCTTACTGCTCAATAAAATTGATACATTTGGATGGAAATTTTTTTATCTATATTAGAAACTAATTTGGATACTGAAACCTTTGCTGGAATTGACTAGAGCGGGGGAATTCAATAAAGAATCAAGTATTTTGATAAATGGGATCACATCTAATAAGTCAGACTACCTCAGTGGTGTAATGGTTAGTGTGCTCACCATAAGAGCGAAAGGTCATGGGTTGATCACAGGAATAGTCAAATCAAAGACATTAAAATAGGTATTTGGTGTTTTTCTGATATGCACAAAGCATATTGGAGTAAGAGCAAAGACTGGTTGGCCCAGAGTGAGAATACTGTGTCTTGGTAAAATGGCATAGGCTAGCATGTTAAAAAATCTGGTTCAGCGTTTTTTGTCTAGTACAAAGCAGGGTTCATTCATCATCAATCATCACTTATATGCTCTCATCCTGAATATGAATGTAATATTATCTGCTGAACTTTAAGCATCATTCAATTAATCAATCAATCTTAATAGTCAGAGACCTGTGTGGTTAAATGTTTTAGGTAGATGATTCAAGTTTAGCTTTACAGATTACTGTGCTATATCACCAATATAAAGCATGTCCACTGCCTAGTTTGTACCATACAAGAACAAAAAATAGTTTATTCTACTTAAACCAAATGTGTCTTTGAACCTTTATTACACTTTAAGTTGTGGTGGAATGGTTCTAATCTTTGGGAAAAAAGACCTTCAACTCTTTGAGTCCAAGTTTTCCTTTACTGATGAATGAACAGGTTGTTAATTTCCAATAGGTGTTGATTATTGTTGTACTGTGGAAATTGAAATTGAACTTTAGTATATTTTAGAAATAATTCATGGCAGCAATAAATTTGTTGATGATTTGAACATGGACTGGAGTTGTTTTCACATTAATTTTATCCCAAGTGTCAGCAAGGTATAAAATTTGTGAAAACAATAGCAGCCCATGTTGAAATCATTAACAAACTTATGGCTGCCATGAATTATTTAGATTATAATATAGTAAATACAATATATTAAGAAATCTTCTGTTTGTTTTGTAGGCTGTGCACAAAATTCATTGTGACCTTATGATTTATATGCTCAAGTCATAGCACATTCAAGTCATAATATATTGGAGATTTTACCAGGGGTAAATCCTGTTGACATTTTCAGGACCCCATATTAAATTAAATAAAAACACTCTTACAGTAGGAGGACCATTGTTTAGGAGTTTGATCAGTTATTTAATCTAAATCTCATCTTACATTAAAACTACACCTACTGTACAACTGTCCCACTCCAGCACTCCCAAATTCTTCTATGAAGTGCTCCTGTCATTCTTCACCACACTGTTTTATTTGTTTAATTTGATTTATTTGTTATTGTAGATGTCTGATGCAGCATCTCAGACCATGGTTGAGTATGCGCTGGCGGACATGATATACCATGTAGAAAATGAAGGCAAACTTCCTGAATTCTGATCAGCTGTAACCAACTCGGAAAGTGTCTTAGAAATGGTGCCAGGAAAATAGAATTGAATACTGCAATTATTTAATTAAAAGCATATAAATTGCAACAATGAATTTTAAAATATTTCATTTATACTAAAAACATGGCATGTAAATATAAATAGAACTTTATTGTCTTTCAATAAAGTTTAGTTTTATGTGTATTTGAATTAGTTCATTGTATTTAAGTTTGAGCCAAGCCAATACTAAGACCAGAATTTTTTATGCCATGGTTCTGGGTATGTATTTCTTCCAACAAGGACTCTCATTTTTGCTTATGGCAAAACAACCAGAACAAATATGAAATGGAGAGAATCATAAAACACCAGTTTGATTGAAATAACTAATAATTTATTTTCTCATTTCAAATTGTCTAGGTCATCTGGGGTATAAAAATTGGCTGTTGGTTTCTCTGCCTGCAGGTAAAACCCCTGCTAAAGAGGTGTCTGTTTGGGATGTATAAATAACCGACATTCCCGAGTGTAGCCGGTGTTAAGAAATAGGCTACTCAATAGAATGCCTCCTAAAAGTGTGTCGGTTGATTTGGCTAGATGTTAAAATTCTCAGCTCATTTAGGACAGGAACGTTGACACCATTTCCTGTGTTGGGAGAAAGCCACACTCTCAGCACATTTAGGTTCATTATAACCTTTCCTGAAATGGATACCTAAACCGTGCGATATTTTATACTGAGCACAGAAAAGATGGGACTAAATTGCTCATTTTAACTGATAGCTGCACCTAAATTCACTAATTTACTATTCATTTTTCTGAGAAATTCATTTGGAAATAAATTGTTTTTGTTGTATATTTTCTTTGTGGTTTTGAAAAGAGTGAAAATATGGCAAAGTCCAGTAATTTTTCTGTATTACAATGAAATGTCACATTTCACCTTGGGGTCATCAATTGTCCCTATTTGTTTACATGTAATTACTAGTGACAAAAATGCAAAGTAAACGTGGGAAAATGTCACAAAAATCTTGTGATGTAACTAGTTTACATATATCAGGTACAGAATTATTTTACAGTTAAATTATTTTAAAATTCACATACCTAGGTGCAACTATCAATTAAAATTACAGAAACTGAATAGTTGTTGCTGTACTCAGTATAAAACACAACCCAATTTTGTGGCCATTTTGTGAACAGTTCCTTCAGATTAACCTTAAACATCCCTTTGCAGCAGGCCATAATGTGTGGTTGTTGGTGACCAGTTGCTACGACAAAATTTCGTGCAGCTACCCGAACTGTCCCAATTTGGCATGCTGTAGCTTGAAAATTACCCAGCCTTGCACCCAGCTTACCCCTTTTTGATTTATTGTTTGATAACTTGTTCTTCTCCTGAATATGCATGAAATAAAGACCTAAACCTTTTGGAAAATGCAATGTTAACAGCACCCTTTGTCCTTAAAAACCTGTAAATATGCCTTGAAAGTCATTGAAAAGTGCTTGATTTTTGTTGTGATAAATGTTTACGAACCCTGTCAAGACTACTTGGATTGATTGATTTATTTAGATAAAAATGTGTCCAAGGGATGATAAGGTATTTCAGTCTTTAGAGAGAGACAACTCTAATACATCTTATGATAAAATAAATGTGAAATATTAATTCTATGAAAAAACTAAAAGAATTCTTCAGTATATTTATCCATACATACAGAAACATAATTGTTTTATGGTTTATCCAAAATACATTAATGTGTCTGTTTCATGGTTAAACTCTACGTACAGTAATGTAATTGTTTCATGTTTATCATGTTTATCCCTACATACACTTGCGTATCTATTTCATGGTTTATCCAAACATACAATAACGTATCTGTTTCACATTCTATCCCTACATACAGTATCGTATCTTTTTCATATTCTATCCCTACATAGAGTAAAGTATCTGGTCATATTCTACCCCTACATACAGTTACGTATCAGTTTCATATTTCATTACTACAAACAGTTATGTGTCTATCCCTACATATAGTAAAATATATGTTTCATATTCTATCCCTACATACAGTAACGAAACTGTTTCATGGTTTATCCCTAAAACTGTAACGAATCTGTTTCATGGTTTATCCCTAAAACAGTAACGAATCTGTTTCATGGTTTATCCCTAAAACAGTAACGAATCTGTTTCATGGTTTATCGAATCTGTTTCATGGTTTATCCCTAAATACAGTAACGAATCTGTTTCATGGTTTATCCCTACATACAGTAACGAATCCGTTTCATGGTTTATCCCCAAATACAGTAACGCATCTGTTTCATGGTTTATCCTTACAGTGACAAAATATTTTTATGGCTTATTCCAATATATTGTAACATTATTGTTTTATGGCATATCGAAACATACAGTAATGTGTCCGTTTCATGGTTGATCCGAATATATAGTAATGTAATTGTTTCATGTTTATCATGTTTATCCTTACATACATTTACGTATCTTTTTATGTTTTATCCCAACATACAATAACGTATCTGTTTCATATTTTATCCTTACATACAGTAACGTATATTTATATTTTTCATAATCTATCCCTACATACAGTAACTTATCTGTTTCATATTCCATCCTTTCAAACAGTAATGTATCAGTTTTATGGTTTATCCCTATATTATACATACAGTAACGTATCTGTTTCAAGGTTTATCCTTACTTACAGTAATGTATCAGATCCATTGTCTAATCTCAACATACATTTACCTATCTGTTTCATATTTCATCCCTACATGCAGTTACGTATCTGTTTCATGTTTTTCCTTGCACACAGTAACATATCTGTTTCATGGTTTATCCCTACATACAGTAACGTATGTTTCATGGTTTATGTCTACAAACAGTAACGTATCTGTTTTATAGTTTATCACTACATACAGTAACGTATCTGTTTCATGGTTTATCCCTACATAAAGTAACGTATGTTTCGTTCAAATCTATCCCTACACCCAGGTATGTATCTGTACATTATTTATCTCTACATACTGTAATGTATCAGTTTCATTGTCTCATCCCTACATACAGTTACCTATCTGTTTCATTGTCTAATCCCTACATACAGTTACCTAACTGTTTCATGGTAATCTCTACATATAGTAACGTATGTTTCATGGTTTATATCTACAAACAGTAACGTATCTGTCTTATAGTTTATCCCTACATACAGTAACGTATCTGTCTTATAGTTTATCCCTACATACAGTAACGTATCTGATTCATGGTTTATCCCTACATAAAGTAACATATCTGCTTCGTTCAAATTCTATCCCTACACCCTGGTAAGTATCCGTTCATGGTTTATCCCTACTTACTGTAATGTATCAGTTTCATGGTCTGTCACACCTACATAAGGTAACGTATCTGTTTCATATTCTATCCATTTATACGGCAACGTATCTATATCAGTTTCGTGGTCTATCCCTACATAAGGTAACGTATCTGTTTCATATTCTATCCCTGCACACAGTAACGTATCTGTTTCATATTCTTTCTCTAAATACACTTACTTATCTGTTTCATGTGTATCCCAACATACAGTAAAGTATTTGTTTTATATAATGCCCCTACATACAGTTACGTTTCTGTTTAATATCCAGGTAAGTATCTATGCATGGTTTATTCCAGCATACAGTAATGTATCTGTTTCACCGTTATCCCTACATACAGTAATGTATCTGTTTCATATTCTATCTCTACATACAATAACGTATCAGTTTCATGGTTTATCCCTACATACAGTAGCGTATCTGTTTCATGGTTAAATCCGAATATACAGTAACGTTTCTGTTTCATATTACATCCTTTAATACGGTAACGTATCTGTTTCATATTCTATCCCTTCATACAGTAACGTAACAGTTTCATGATTTATCCCTGCATACTTATCTGTTTTATATTCTATCCCTACATACAAAAACATATCTGTTTCACATTCTATCCCTACATACAGTATCGTATCTTTTTCATATTCTATCCGCACATAGAGTAAAGTATCTGTTTCATTGTTTAACCCTACATAAAGTAACGTATCTGTTTCATGGTTTATTCCTATACACAGTAACGTATCTGGTCATATTATACCCCTACATACAGTAAAGTATCAGTTACATTTGACTATTTCAACAAGAACATAAAACTTTCAGTAAAAATACAAACTTTTTGGGGATGTTTTGTTAAAGAAGAGATATTCGCACAAAAACATCACATAAACATTTTAACTAAACATTTGTTCTTGATGGACCTTTATATGTGCAAACACATCTCTTTCATGGTTTCTCCCTACATAAAGTAACGTATTTGTTTCATGTTTTATTTCTACATACAGTAATGTGTTAGTTTAATGGTTTACCACTAAATACAGTAACGAATCTGTTTCATGGTTTATTCCTAAACACAGTAACGAATCTGTTTCATGGTTTATATGGTTTATCCCTACAGATAGTAACGAATCTGTTTCATGGTTTATCCCTAAATACAGTAACGAACCTGTTTCATGGTTTATCCCTACAGACAGTAACGAATCTGTTTCATGGTTTATCTCTAAATACAGTAACGAATCTGTTTCATGGTTTATCCTTACATACAGTGATATAATGTTTTTATGGCTTATTCCAACATACAGTAACATTATTGTTTTATAGCTTATCCCAATAAAGTAACGTATCTGTTACATGTTTTACATACAGAAACGTATCTTTTTTATGGTTTATACAGAAGTTTCTGTTTCATATTACATCCCTACCTACAGTAATTATCTGTTTCGTGGTTTATCCCTTCATACATTCTATCACTGCATACAGTAACGTATGTTTCTTGGTACAGTAACGTATCTGTTTCATGCCTTTTCCCTATATCCTGGAAAGTAATTGTGTCATGTTTTGTTCCTACATACCAGTTATTTATCTGTTACATGTTGTATCCTTAAATACATTTGCAAATCTGCTAATTGAATTTTATTCTCATGAACAATAGGCATATTTACTGTTTTATACTGCATGGTCAATGAAAGTGTAGCAAGCAAGATGGGTGATGAGACTGTCAATATTTGTATCAATAAAACTGGTTTACAAGTAAATGTTCTGACAACTACGTTAACTTGTTTGCCCTTTGTGAATATGTTTATTTAATGAATCGGTGAATTTTAACGGATAATTTTATATGACTACTAGCATGCAGGAGGTTGAATTAGATTTAGCACCAAAACTACACGTTTAAAGTCATATTATTGCAATTAATCCTTCTAACAGTTATAAAATTTTGTGAAAATCTTGAGAATCCTATGATTTCTTCTTGCTACAAGCCTCTATTTCTAAAAAATAACCAGTAAATTGAAGGTTACGATCGATAAAGTCAGAAACTTTAGAGCATTGATTGATTGATTGATTGATTGTTGTTTAACGTCCAGTGGCAAATATTGCATGCATATTCAGGACGACAACAAGTTAAACAATAAATTAATAAGTAGACTGTGAGCATGGGACCGGTAAGGGAGGGACTATTAGACTTACACTGGAAAATTGCGGGTTGGATAGGGGCGGAAAATTTAGCCTTGTAACTGGCCGCCTACTGACCACTCAAATGAGCTGTTACAAGGG
>JAULBM010072099.1:0-10048 GCA_032357055.1 Geukensia granosissima | reverse complement strand
TTTGCCTTTATTGATGTTATCAAGAAATTGCAATGTGAAGGTTTTAAATTTGAAATTCGGGTTAGGTGATGGATGGCGTGGATGTTAGGTGTTATTTATTTAAAAAAGAAAATGAAGAATTCCAATACATGAATCCTTTAAACAAATACAGAATTAACAAATGATGTATGCACATTACTTTAGAGTTTTATTTATTTATTTATTTTTAATTTATTTCAGTTGGTTCATCAGCATTTCAGGTTACTTGCAGCAACGTGTGCAAAGAATTACAATATACAGATGTGTCTGAAAATGGTTGCCAATAAGGGAGCATTTCAGCAGAAGACATTATGCAAGATGGATGTGAATGCATGAAAAATGTAGGTAAAAAACATGTTAAGGCATTCTTTTGTAAATTGAATTTAATCGGCTGATACAGTATTTGTAAAATTCTGTGCCACAACAAATATCTATTGGGCTATACATTTGGTTTCTTTTATGACTTGACAATCTTGAATAGTAAAATGGTAATTTATTTGACACAACACATAAAATTATCTAGGCAATGGTAAGTAACACATATGTTGCGTATTGAGTTTAATTTTCTTTTTAACAAAATTATTATTTTTCCAGATTTTCATAGTTGTGACCCAGACTAGTCTTGCTCATTTATATATATCCATGTTAGATCTTATTTATTTTTTATTGCAGTGACAGGATACAAACATTAAGGAATAATATGACTGTAGATTTTCTGAGAAAAATACCACAACAATCACAAATTATTGGTCAAACACTGTAAGTGTAAAGATAAGTTAAATGTATAATTAAGTAAGGCCAGTATATCATGTATTCTTAAGGTTATTACGCTTGTAACAATTTGAAACAAGACCCTAATATCATCCCTAGAGCTTTAGCCCGATGGGTGATTCTGGTTTAGGGTTAGCACAGGATGTGATTCGGCAAATGCCTTATCATATTATGTTAAATGTATGTACATTTAAAAGAATTTGTATTTCAATTTTATGAATTGATTTTCAATTGTGACTTTGTCTTATGATGATTATACATTATTACATGCCACTTTCCATGTCAACCCAGGTATCATCCCAAGACACCCATATCGGTAAGCCCTTCGGACAATATTGGTTGAGGGATGATACCTTGTTAGATTTGGTTTGTTTGATTGATTGGGGTTTCACGCCACTTTCAACAATATTTCAGTCATGTCGCGGCGTTCGGTTTTACTGGTGGAGGAAGCTGGAGTACCCGGAGAGAACAACCGACCTTGGGCAGATAACTGACAAACCGTATCACGTGCGATGCGAGTTAAACCCATTTTTTGTATAGTACAAAGTCAGGCGAGAACTCCCGCCGTATAGGTGATAGGCTACAGTGATCTGTACAGGTAAGTTAAAATCAACTGCCTAGGCCACTCGGCCACCCAAGCCCCTGGTTAGATTTGGAGAACGACATCTAATGACCTATTTATCATTATATATTTATCATAAATTGATACATTTTAATAACAGAAGCAGAACATACACTAAAAGCCTGTCAATACAGTTGAAAACTACAATAAAAGTGACGTCACAATTGTTTCGAACCCCGCATGAGGTCTGATACGGATTTACAACATGAATTCCCTATAGGCCCGAATTGAATAATATCAAAGCTTAATTTGTTCCATATTAGACATGCAGGAAAATAATTATCTCTTTTAAATATGTAATTATGTTTAAGGGGTATGATAAAAGCGTGATGATATTGATATTTATCATAGCACTCGAGTACAGCAGCAAAAATTCTTTCAGTATCATATGCAAATTTACTATATTTGGTATATCAAAAATAGCTTATGTAGTTAAAACCCGTAAATTATCAGTTTCAAAGCACTTTTTGTCAGAATGAAGTATTTGTATAAAGATTTTGTTAAAATCAATGATGAAGAACAACAATTTGACCATGTTGTAAGATTAAGATTTTAAGATATTGGTGTATGTATATATAATTAGATAATGTGAAAATTTTGTTTGACAAGTATCAACTCCTTCTTTATGTTGTTTTTCAGACATATGTGAGAAATGTGAACAACAGAGATGGCCATCTTAAACACAACCAGTGACAGTAAACAGTTTGATATAACATGACTTTTCATTTGTTGTTTAATAAATCAAAAACGAAAGTTTGAACATGTTTTTTTTCTATTCACTTGACACCTTTAAGCATCACATTAGATATGTTTATGCCGCTAGTAATCCCAGTATGTAAACATAGTTGATTCTGCTATCAGGAAAGCCTTCAAGGAGTAGAAATCACAGAGGTGAATCTGCATCACTTGTGTCTATTGATCTTTCAAGTTGTTTTTTTTTTTGCCCCAGGCAGATTGGTACATTTGAAATTTCTTCAGTCAACTCAAAACATATTTGTTCTCTCCAGATGAATAACAAGGGAAACAGTGCCCACAATATTATACAAAAACATTTTTATGCAATGTCTTTAAATGTTTGTTTGACATTTCTCTAAAACATTTTTAGGAAAACATTTTAGCTTCATTATGTTAAAATAAAAACAATGTTTTGAAAACGTTTTTTAATGTTCATGATGTTTTATGAACATTTTCAAAATGTTTTTCAGAAAACATTTTCAAAATGAAAATATTTGATGTTTGTGAAAATGTTTGCACACTATTTTCCCGTCATATATTCTAACATTACCCACAACATTTCATAAAGATGTTTAATGATGAATATTTTTCCTACGATGTCAAAATGATATTTATACAATATTCCACAAAATGTTTGTGGAAATGTTGTTTATATATTTTTCCGCCATACACTTAAACATTAATTTGATATTGTTGTGTGATATTTTCGCGACATTGTCCAAAACATTTGGAAAACATTTTGAAAATATTTTTGTGTTTCTTGGGATATCCTAGAAATATGTGTTTTGATCCGGGAACACAATTGGTTGTTGCTGGAAATAAAACTTATGGTCATTGTAACTGAATTGGATTAGGATAATATTCACCCATTAAGATAAAATAAGAGTATGGAATGAAACGTAATAAAGATTGGAGAAGGGCCGTGGGAAAATGTCGGTAGCGAAACCTTATTTGTATTAAATGTACAGCACACTCGTTATTGAACTATTTATATGGTAACATAAATTTTAAACAAATTAAATGCGATTAAACGATATTTAAAGGTTATAAAATTTAGAGCTATCACTCCTGAAGTTTTTCTACCCATTATGATTTCGTTGACCCTTACGAAATATCCATTTCACAAATGACAACGGATATCGTCCCACTGTCGTGAATACAAATTCTTCCCTATATCGGTTGTGACTATCCGATATTGTGACTAAACACCTGCTTTACCGACTGATTTCGTTCTCTCCAGTACCAAAGAAACCGAAACATAGAAAGTCCAAGATCAAAGAAAAACAAGAAAGCACTCAAATCTAAACAACTTGAAATGGGAAACCAAACCCCACGGTACTTTAATTTTCGAAGCCTTTCCGAATTTTTATTGCTTTTAACAAATAAGGCAAATTTCTGTTAAACATTGCTTAATAAATTTCGTAACGGAAAAGTCTGCCGATTCGGCTGTTAAATACACTCGTGGACCTTCCTTCCACCAAATAAGGCATCGACATAGTGGTTTCCAACTTCAAAATTACCAACGTTGAATAAATATGGAAAATTTTGATATGCTATATGTAAATTCAGATACTCATAGAATAGTAGTTTTCTTTTAACTATACTGACGGACTTAAAAATCGCAAAACTAGATATTTTATGTAGTTTTGTTTAGTAATTGTCATATAAACTGGTATAATTGTCTATAAACCTATTTAAACTTTGTTTTAACTAATTATCTTGATTTTAAAAAAAAATAGGAAGACGAAGGAGACGCCAGCCGATTAAGCCCAGAAAAACATTTTATTTCTTTGTAAAAACACTATCCTAATTGTTTGATAAAAGGGCTCTTTATCCAAGACACATCTGTTTATCACTACTGCACTTTCTAAAGAAGAGATCCCCGTTACAACAGGTCGGTTCTGTCTTCATTTGGTATTGACATCAAAGAAGATGAGTCGGATCTGATTTCTTTATTCCTGATACCAAAACTACACAATTGTCCATAAAGAGAAAGATATAAAGTGGGTTCATTAAGGTGATCCAGCTAGCCTCTTTCTAAATTACTTTCAACTCTACTGTCCACAGTCAAAGAAGGCCTTCATAGAACTTGATAAACGTACTCCACAAACGGCGTTAATCATATATGGATATAATATGCCTTAAATCCCATTCTTTAACATTTTAATATTGTCAAAATGATGGACTTTCTGTTTGACATCATTTGTGTATAATTAAGTGGCGAGTTTATCAACAGACCGTCATCATTTCAGTGCGAACAAATTGGGTAACCCTGCTAGCCGACTTGTTTTTGTACTGTAATGAAGCAAACTTTATTTAAGGAATCCTAAAAATAACAAAATATGCTTGATTAATTTTTTAAGGATCGACGTTCACATAAATTAAGTATCACAATTATTAGATATGATTTCGATTTTTAATGGAATGAATTGGACTAAAATGCTACATTGTTTAAACGAAACAAAACACCATCTTGTAAGTAAATAAATTAATGCATACCAAAAGAAATTAACCACCATCGAAATGTGATTAATTTGATTGTTTCTGAACTTGAGTATATCTAATATAAACGGACGGATGACATGTGAAATCAAACATTGGTCAAATATCTGTAATCTTGTAAAACTTATGCGTTATTACTTTGGTATCGAATATTTTGTTTAAAATGGTAGATTGGTAATGCGATTCCTCTAGTTTCAATTTTAAATTTTATTGCTGGATGTAAAGATGATCGCTTTGGAATTTATTAATTCATCACATGTTCATCCCCAAAAAATAAACATTCATCAAGATATTATTTCCACTGGCATAATAGATGGATTATTTGTAGAGGATTTCTTCAATTATTTTCTTCATTTTTTGATCCGATATCCTATGTAAAATTGATATATACTGGTGCAACTTTTGATTCCTTTTAGGTGCAATCGTTTCTCTTTATACCACTCCAATAAAAAATAATTCATTCAATACGATTAAATGACATATCTCCAAAATAAATCATATACTTCATAAAAAGATACTTGAGAAACCGGTTTCATCCTTGCCTTGATATTCTTTAATAACAAGTCTATAAGAAACAGGATGTCATAGTTGGTGGTTGTTATACCATAATAAGTTCAAATTTAAACATCTGTCATTGCTTATAAGAATAGAATAAGATACAAGTTATAACAACACACCTAAATTATCTCCATACATAAGTTATGCACAATATAAGGAGGACAACAAGTGCTTAAAACCATATAACATAATAAATTATAATCAGTGTGAAGAGTATACAATAATTTTAAATACATAAAAAATATAAAAATTAAAGTGAAAAAAGCTGGCATGCATTTCCATGATTTTGAGGTATGTTTGCTTTTAGATTGATTACTTTAAAAGACACAATATATGTCTGTTCATAAATTTTAGTTGGTAAATGGTTAAGCATATCAATATCATCCATGATGTTTTTACTTATATGTTTGAGAAAAGATTGTTGTATAATATTTAATAAGTTTCCCAAGAGTCACACATGCTGGACCTGCTTCAATGGGCCCTAGTTTTAAATCGTCACATAGCTTGTACTAATCTGAATACAGGACTCTGTTATTTATTTTTAAATTGCTTTTCTGAATTGTGGGTAGTCCAAACGAATTTGCGGTTTTGCATTTGAAGTTTGTTAAATAGTCAAATGTTTTCTCAGTCAGACATTTTCGGTTAGAATGCAATGAAACCGTTAGTTGTTTATGGCTTTTGTTTTGTTGATATCTGTTTGCTTTCTCAAAATACTATTATAATTAATCATGTTTGGTATACTATTGGTAAAGTGAATGCAGTCCATGAGAACAACGACAGTTCCCATATCGGCTTCTTTTAGTACTACCAAAGACACAAGACAAATTTGAAACAAAATAAAAGATAAAACAAACACAAAAGAGAAAAAGGCTCCGTCCACTCCTTTACAGGAGTGGGATCGAGTGCTTTAGAAGGGTTAACATCCCCTGTCTTGCGCGCAACACCCCTTGTGGAATCCTTAAAGTCTAATCCGGGGTAACGTCAATCCGAGATTAGGTCAATTAATTTTTGTATTACTAGTACAAATACATTGATACCATTTGGGTCATCAAATTCGCGATAACGACAATAAAATTTTAGGATGGAAAACTTCAACCTAGATTGGATCTAAGCTTGTTGTAGTAATTTATGCGACAACATTAATGCTCTCTTCAGAAAATTCGGATACTGGAAGCAGGCACGACAGTATCGAATCAATAGCGAAAAATAAAGCCCGTATGCAGAGTGACAAAGAATATTGCAACATAAATATGGAAAGTTTATAGTAGGAGAGTTGAAGGAATTCGAAGATACCAAAGGGGCATTTTTGTTATTTTGCAGGGGTCCCTGAGTGAATTCTGCCTCATACGAGTACAAAAACAAATCGTGTAGTGATGGCGCACAATGTTCCCATTGGAATGCTAACGGTCTGTTGAAAAACTCGGCCAGCAAATTTTACATAAATGTTGTCAATCAGAAAGTCCAGCATTCTGAGAAAATCACCTCCACTGTATTTATTAACACAAGCGATTTATTCTTTAACAAAGTTAGACATGTTTTTTCATAAAACCAAAAATTTACAACCTGGATTTTCATTTTGTTTCACAAAACACTAATGTATGAATTTTTTAAGACGGTCTCCAAGTTGTGAATGTGGAACCTTATACAAAGAGCAGAAAATGCAAACGTTTGAATAATGGTTCGAAATTAAAAAAAATGGATTTGAGTTATTGAAGCAGATCTTTCTAAATTTTTATTATCCTCATTTTATTAACACCGCTTATGGAATACTCTTTATCACAATACTTTTGATGGCCTTCCTTGACTGTCGACAGTGAGAAATCTGGAAAAAGGTTTGATGGGGAACCTTGATGAATATATACTTTTTACATGGTCACTTGTGTACTTTGGGTATCAAGAAATTAGAAGGCAGATTAGATTCGTCGTTGATGTCAATATTAGTTGTCAAGGACAGTTCAGACCTGTGGTTAACGATGATCTCTTCTTTAGAAAGTGTAGTAGATTTATAGGGCGGATTACCAAATGTATAATCATTAATAATTTCTTGACCAGGCATAATTATAGTTCTTCGGTATTTGCGTCTTATAACCGTCCTTAAGTAGAAAAAAAGATCAAGTGTAAATTAGTTTTTTATCATAATGGAGTTTTTGAGATTATTTGCCATTAAAAAAAAAACGGCAAAATTTTGATGCGAGATAAATGCTATAAACTAGAGGTCATGTATCAACTACGTTGATTTCAGATGTAAAGGAGTTTTTATCAAGATAAATTTATGGTATCATCATAAAACTTGGTACATTATCCGCTTGTAATGTAAACTGAAACATTGTGATGCAAAAAGGATGCCAGGGATGTCAAGGGTCATCAACTTTGATTTTCCGCTATGCGTTTTCAAGATTAGAATACAGGTAAGTGTTCATCTAAAAGAAAGATGATCAATAATGAGTAATGATATGGAATTTTTTACATGGATAGCTTGTGATATGAACTGCAACAATGGATCCGGAAAGGATACTGTGACCTGGATGTCATTGGTCATCTCCTTTTGTCTTATATGCGATTTCAAGGCTGGGACTAGGTTGAGGTTTAGGTTTAAGATACTAAAGTAACTTGGATGATGAATGAAATCATTATTGAACTTTTTGATTGAGCTGTTGATGACATTGAAATCATCAATGTTTCTGCCACATTCTTGCATACTCAACAGATCTTACTCAAATGCATATATCGGTTTGGTAAGATGTTTTGTGGGAGCTGCTTTTTGCCATAGCAAGAGATAGAAACAGTTCTGAGGTCCTTCTGAAAAAGTGCTAACCAGAAACTGCATTTATTATACTTAAGACTGAAGAGGTATTGAATTTTATATCTGATTGGCTTAAATACGTATTTCGATCATAACTTAGAATTGATATGTGCTTAACGGAAAGAAAAAACGGTGTAAATGCTTATGATCATTTACCTTGTCCGGACGATATTGTAATCATTTTTTATTGTGGCTAAGAGTTGGTGACGGCCAAATCCATTATTAAAGAAATCTAAATGGACTATGATAGGATATTATCAATTGCGTATCAATTGATTTTCTGACCATAGCCTCTCGTGGTATTTAGTCAACCCTTTTTCTATTTTTTATTCGAGTGGAAATATTACGGGCAGTTGTCTCTCATGACGGAATCGAAACATGCTGCGTGACGTTTGTTCGCGCAGCATCTTCGATTATTTCATATAAGATAACTGTACATAATTTTTACACCACCAATAAAAAAAATGCAAAATAATAAAAATGCCTCTCTTGCCCCAAACGACTCTGTTAAAGAAAATACTTCTCATTTTAATACCGATACAAGCTAACTGACTAACTTTTTAAGTTTTTAAATGAGAGTACCATCCTTAAATGAAGAAACAATTAGGTCCAATAAATGAAGTCGACAAAACGCAAATTTCATGGGCTATGAAGTGCTTGCCACTGACCAAAATCTAGCTTTATTTGAGGTTGGCATGTGTGTTCTTCTCACCGGCGTTTACTTCAGTGTACCACATTTGGCATGTTTATAGTTTCTTATACGAAGTACTGGTCAGGCATATGTCATATTACCTTGGCATAATTTTCGTGTTTTAATTGCTATGTTAAACTTTTGAGAATTTCGGACAAGTTTTCACATTGAAATTAATCTGTAAACCACTGTCGCTTGGGGAATGGTCCAGCAATACCCCTTTCGTTCCGTGTTTGTTTATTAAATGTAGTGGTAGTGCAGAAATATTACATTACATAATTTAGATTCTCTTAACAAATGTAGGTCTACCCGAGGTATTATGTGCGCTATCATGATTTAAATTTATTTAGGAGAAAAATCGTTTAAGTGTAATAACTCTATTCATGTCATATTCTGTATAGGTTACACTTTTTCTCCATTACATGTTATCAGCTATCTATCCCCAGTTTTGAGATATTATCAAAATATATTGTGCTAAGGATTTTCATAGGGTTGCTATGGACTCTGAACTTTTACCTAAACGTCAAATTGTAGGTCATATTCAGCTGAACATTATTGCAATTTAAAGTTTCTTTTATCTCTTACCGTTTTTGAGATATTTGCAAAAAACCTTGATTTCGGATCCAAAAAATGGTTTTCGGACCATAGGTCCATAGCGGTTGGTCTAATAATTTTGGACCACATGTAGGAAATGTAGATCTTGATAATATACACATTTTCTCTATAACATATTGTCAGCTATCTATCACCAGTTTTGAGATATTATCATCCATCTTTATAGTATTCGAGGAAATCCAATAATGAGGTTGAAGGTCAAAGGTCAAGGTTATCTGTAAATTTTGACCATGACCTCAAATTGCAGGTCTTTATCTGCTGAACAATTTTCCATCATATAGTCATTCATTATATTTTACGGTTTTCGAGGTATTAGACAAAAACCATAAAATATACCGATTCAAGAACCGTAACTCTTATATAAATCGTCCGATTTTACCGTGTGGAACATTTTTCCCATTCCCATTCTGCTTCAATTCTTTACGGTTTTGGAGAAAATCCAGTAAAAAGGTTGAAGGCCAAAGGTCAAGGTCATATTTGACCTTTGACCTTAGGTCAAAATTGTGGGTCATGTGGTCTTATGATCAATGGTGAAGGTGCCAAGCCTCTACAAAACAATTTTTTACGATAAGAATCAATATTTAAGGGGCGAAATCTCAAAAAAGGTACCCGCATCCTTTCGCTCTAATGTAACGAAGATGTATCTCGCGACACTTAACATTTTCTACATTACACTTTATCAGCTATCTCTTACGGTTTCTGAGTTTAAGACATAACAAGGTTTTTCGGTTTT
>JAULBM010072088.1:0-10048 GCA_032357055.1 Geukensia granosissima | reverse complement strand
TGGCCATGGTCTTGTCTGTCCTCGACTTAACGATTTCTGTCTGCCCCTTTGGTATCTTCGAATTCCTTTGAATATCTCAAGTTTTATAAAACAATTGCAACCAGTTCAAATCCCAACCCCTGACCAATATATATATAAATGCATTCTGGGGGAGGGGTGTCTGCCTCAATCCCCTCCCATTTCTGAAATTTCTCAAAATCGGTTCAGTGTTAAACTTGCTCTAGATTAAGATAATATCAAATCTTATACAATTGGAATGTCATCCTTTCAATATATGTTATTGTCTGAAAGGTATTGTTCTATTATTTCACTTAAAACTATTAAACATCAGAGTAGTACAGGTATATGCCATGTGGCTGCTTCGACTAATTTAGGTTGGCTTTTGCCCTCTCACCCATCCCTCTGAATGAAATTGTGAAAAATACATGTATTTTATACATGCAAAAAGCACCTATAGATTGCTTTATGATTGAATATACTTTGAAGAATAAATCAAACAGCCTGAGGCAATTTACCAAATGCACGGGAGTATCAGGGATGTATATAACAGATATACCTCCATGTCAGTATGTAACCTTTAAATTTTGTGTTATAATGTGCTAGAACTATTGGTCATTCTAATTTAAATTCAACCCTAAGTTCTTTTTCAATTTATTTATTTTCCCAGTAGAAAAATACAGGGAAAATGAATTAATAGAAACAAAAGTTAGGATCATATATTTAAGTAGACTGAGCTAGTGGCAAAACATTGCTCACTTGTGAAGCACTTTTTGTTATCCTTCTTTATCCTTGTTGTATATCTGTTGGTGTTACTGTGTAGTCAACCTTGTTCTCCAATTTTGATTCTAACACTTTTAAATGTGCCCCATTCAAAACCTTTTGTCCTAACTTGGCATCCTTTGTCTGTCCACCCATAAAATTTTACAGTTACATCTTCTCCTCTCAAACCGCAAGGCCAAATTTCAGAAGCATCTATTGAACGTCCTTTACAAAGTTTCCTTGATTTGTCCTGATCATAAAAAAAGAAAAAAAAAATGGTGGCACTGGATGAATCTTGTTTCTGATTGGCTGATACATTAAAAGAATCTCCACTGAAACAGCTTGGTCAAAAGGATTAATATTTGATTCTGAGCATCTATGAAAGGTCCTTTATAAAGTTTCATTGTTTTGTCCAGATTGGACAAAAAAAAACATTTCAGACAAGTTTTTAAAAATGTACACCCCATTTTTCTATTTTTAATAACATCAGCCATCTTGGAAGGTGGTATGGGAGGCTGGACACAATTTTTGCCTGGAACCACCTAAGGAACATTCCACCAAAGTTCAGTCCAAATTGTCACAGCGGATCAGAGGAGACTTTTTTGTAATTGTTAACAGACAGACAACAGATGGACCGACAACAGAAGATGGACATTTTCACCAGGGCCAGGTGAGCTTAAAAAAAGATATATCTTGTGGTCTAATACATGCATCAGCCATATCTAAGGCCACAAAATAATAACACCTCATCTCAAGCCGAAAATATTTAAGATTTTGGGGAACACTTATCAAGCCTATTGTCTGCAGCAACTTGAAAATACATGTTATTCACCAATTTATAGAAATCAGCCACAGGATCTGGCATTCCAATAAGCCATCACACATGCATGTCAGGACATAAGGTTAAACTAAGCTTTATATTAAAGCATTAATGCTGTCCTGAAACTAAGCTTTATATTAAAGCATTAATGCTGTCCTATACGGTTGGAATATAAGGCTAACACAATAGAAAAATAACAATAAAACCAATAACATTAATTTATTGTGTTTTAATATATATCATATAAATGCATTTGCTTTCTGTGGAACAGGTTATTGTACAATAAATATGGCAAGACAAAATTACCTGTGTTATATGTAAATCTGTATCATTTTGATTTAACCTACAGACTTAAGAATCAATACAAGTAGGTCAAAACAGCATTTGAGAACAGATTAAACAATATACTAGATGCCTGAAGAATATTTTAATGTTTGCAGTAAGAAAATGGAATTACCATTCTTGTTTCTAAAAGATGAGACAAATATAGTATTTCAATGAGTGAATGTCACCGAACTGGCAAATTAAATTTATATTTCGACACAGATTGAATGGTGACAAAAACTTGCAAAATCCAGAAAACTTATAACCAT
Source organism: Geukensia granosissima (assembly GCA_032357055.1). Classification (NCBI taxonomy): domain Eukaryota; kingdom Metazoa; phylum Mollusca; class Bivalvia; order Mytilida; family Mytilidae; genus Geukensia; species Geukensia granosissima. The sequence continues at coordinate 7,876 of JAULBM010072088.1, read as the reverse complement.
GTAATTTTACTCATGACTGTTAATTGAATGAATCCTGTTTTTTTACTCATGTCAATTAGAGGAATGTATCCTGTTTTTTACTCATGTCAATTAGAGGAATGTATCCTGTTTTTTACTCATGACAGTAAATTGAATGTATAAATGTACAACTTGATAAAATTTGTGCCTATATATATAACAAACAAGTGTTAGAGAACTCCCTGAAAATAATTTATATAACCACCCTGCTTCTCTCTAAATCACAATTCTTGTCAGTTTTAGTTAAACAAATAATTTTAAAAGATTATCCTCATGTTAAACATCAAACAGAATTCTATATTCAAGATTTTTTATAAAACTGAAATCCTGTGTTATTTCTTGTGTAAGAAAAATCAAAGTTAAATGCTATGAAAACCCAGGATTCAAATAACTGTTTATAGGTGGTTCATTCTGCTGCTAGGCAATCCCTTAAAGGTATCATAATGCATAAACATAACATTTCACAATGGACACTGACCCCTCAATGAAATAAGTAACCCCTTTTGCACAAATGGTTATGTTATAAACGCCATACTGTTAAAGGATATATAACTAAAAATTATTAACTGTTAATAAAACAAAAACCACATAAAAAATCTTCTACTTAAAAAACTTTTTTCACCGAATATGACTTGCAAAACACTACTGTAAGTCCACCACAAGTTGCTGATTTGTTCAAAAGAAATTGATATGTTTTATACAATCAGATTTAAAAAGACAATATTATGTATTTCGTTAATTGGTATGCTGGCAATAAATAAACTATTTTCAACAAATACAAAAACCGCAAAAGTTATCTACTGTCCAATGCTTATCACTGAGGGTAATAGAAAACAAGTTATTTTTTTTTCTATCAAACATCAAATAGTTTGATCTTCAATAAACTACTTAACCCTTTGTAAAAATGAACAGTTTACTTAATGTCATTATAAAGAGCAATGATGTGTTTTCAAGGTTTTATTAAAATTTGTATATATCATATGGATATTCATCGACCATGTTTACTACATACAGTAAATGTACCACTACATAATGTATTCTCCACGATCTACACAGTACACAAATATATGTTAATCTCTCAGATCTACTTTAATACATGTATAAAGTTTTTATCACAGTCTAAATAATTAAATACTATAAAATAATAGCACTAGTGAATGTTTTTTGATGGAGACCGTTTGCGACACCTATTTTCTTGTTTCTTCAAAACATCTCTCTGTATTCTCTGAAAAGATATGATAAAAGTAAATAACCAAATGCTCACAGGAGCCTGTATCAATCACATGACAGTTACTCTACCTTAATCTTTATAAGAAATGTGGATTGTAAGGGCAAAATTTGGAAAAGGTTTATCAAACGGCAATGCAATTTTAAACAAGTCAAAGAAGCCTTGCTGCATATCCCTGCTTTACTCTGGTATTTGACAGTTTAATTTTACAGCATAAAATGGCCATGGAAGTTGTCTTTTCATGCTTACTTAGAATATATATATATATGATTTAGGGGTGGAGATCAGAAGTGATGCTGAGAAATTTAAAGTCAAAATAAAGGGGTGGAGCTGACCCCCAGAGATGCACACAGAACTTGTCTTTTAATGCAGACTAAAACTTTATATGGATTAGTGGTAAGGAACTAAACATTTTTTGCAGATTGATTGAGTGAATGGTGCATAACGTCAACATAAAAAATTTCATGTATATTAATGATGAGAGCAAATTAATGAGTGATGACAAATGAACTCTGTTTTGTACTAGACTGACTTACTGAGTCATATTTTTAACGTGCTAAGCAACAGTCAGCAGGAAGACATGCCAATTTACCCAGGCACATTATTCAGACTCTGGGCTGATCAGTTTTTGCTATAATTTTTTAATGCTGCATGCTTAGCAGGGAAGAAGCAATACCAATTTTATCGTCTTTGGTTTGACCAGGCATGGTTATAAAATGGGATTTAAATGTTGTTTTTTTATAACAGTAAAAATATTGATATTCATTTCCAAACCAAATTTTTAAAATTGCATTTTACACCATCAATTTTAAGCAAATTGCAGTGCAATGTAATTGAAGTTAAAAGTATACAAGTTTGATGTACAGCATGTGTTGTTTCAAAATTGACAGAATTTGTTTAATTTTAACAGGTATTGACAATGTTAAATATACTACAAATTTACAAAGACCTCATCCGACTTACATTCCAGTCCTTAAAACATGTTATTCTTTAAACTTTGGGGAATCACTATCAGATGATTGATTATTTGAGATGTAAAATATTATTAAATTTTTTATAAATCTTATATTTGACAAATATATAGTACAAAAATAAGTTCAATAACTCATTTTACATTAAAATTCAGTTAACATAATTGAAAATTTAATCTGCAGTTTGTTCATTTAAAATAAACAGTTACCCTGTTGAAAACTTTAGCTTTTAGTCTGTTTAATGAGTAATCTTCTTGTCGTTTCTCCTGCAACTTCTGATTTTGTACCTCTGGCAGCTTCTTATAAAGTCTATAATAAAATAAAAAAAGATCTTAGGCCAACCTTAAAACTATATTTGTTTGCTGTTCTAACTGTACCTTCAGAGTGTAGGGTCTGTAGGTAGAAAAAATATATATTAATTTATCAACAGTGTTGCAGGTTTTCAGCAAAATATTTAACACCGGTGGGCCACGAATTATAAAAAAATTCAGTACAACACCAAAACAAGAAGTTCAAAATGTAATAAGTTACTGGATATTTCCTGAAAGTTTATTTAAATCTAGTGTATGAGGAACCATTATGACCAGTATAAATGGTCAACTTATTAAAAAGTTATTCAATAGGAATTCTGTAAGAGTTTCTTCTAAATGCAGATAACTGGAGTAGGAGGTATCTCAAAAAAAAGCAATATCAAATCTGAATTTTGGAATGGAAAACCCCTAACATCAAGTTACCGATTCAAAATTATATCCACTACATAAAGCAATGGAAAAACATTCATTTGTGAAAATTTGATCTGAATGAACAAACCTCTAAAACCAATTGGTGATATATGAACATATTCTCAACAATAATTAATATAAAAAACATATGCCTATGGCATGTATATCAAAATGACTATAATATACCTAAAAAAAACTACCCAACCCCTTCATTAAACCTTACTTTTTTGTGAGTTCTTTCATTTCTTCTTTAGAGATAACCCTTCTCTTTGGTTTATGAAGATTCTCTGGAATAAAAAAATAATAGGGATTACTACTTATAGCTTAAAGGTGTACATGGTCTACCTGAACAAGGAATCACAGTTATATGTATGTTTTAACCTGCTTCTAAAACCAACAATTTTGTAGAAATAAAATATTTTTTTTCTGTTTTCTCATCAAGATTTGGTTTAAGAATGGCTATTCATTCATAAAATGTTAATTTTAACCATTAAATCGCCACAGCTACAATTTTTTTTATCTTATTCTGCACAATACATTTAAATGTTGGACAACATAAAATAATATTAGCAACATGGCCATTACAATTCTGACTATTGAGATTTTTTTATATAACAATGTCATTAAAAATAAAAAGTAAGTGATTCAAAGTAAAACTCATTTGTCTTTGAGGAGTTCAAATCTAATTACTGTCTTAACATACCACTCAATGGATGAGCCTCTGGATTCGCTTCTTTCCTCCGTTTTTCCTCTGAAAACAATCTGTTTCTCTCCTTTTCTAACATATCTTGTAAATTTCTTTCTTTAGCTGCCAAGGCAAGCCTCTTTTGTCGAGCACGAAGCTTTGAAATGGTGTCTTGTTTATATGTTTGGAAGGCTTCCTATTACAAAAGAAATTACAAAAAATATTAAGAAAGCATGCATTAGAACAATTCTCAAGCATTAAGATGTTTTACCAATAAAATAGTTCACTCTGTATTTCATATATATTTATCCCTGGCTTAGTAAAAAATCTTGAATTTCAATTGGCTGACGTAACATATTTTTAAAAACCCATATACCTGGGCGTTGCTAACCCATATACCAAGGTGTTGCTAAGTTTTACAGTGACGTTTCCGCTCACTGTAGAATGACAGTTGTCTCCACTTTGATTTCACTGTGATATTCAATTGAAACTGAATTCTGTAAAAGCACTAGTATTTCTGTTATTAAATAATATTATTTAATTATGATTTAATTCTCTGTATCACTGTAATATCCAACTGTTTGATGAAAACGTCTTGATGACTGGTATCTTCATGAATGGAATTGCTGACACATTTATGTAAATTACCCTCGTCTACGTCACATTACGTATGAAGTTGCAGCACGAGACGTTTACCGGCTAGTAATAAAATAGTTCACTCTATATTTATGTATATATATTTATCCCTGGTTTAGTAAAAAATCTCAGATTTTGATTGGCTGACATTGTGTTTATAAAAACCCATATACCTGGGTGTTGCTAAGTTTTACAGTGACGTAACCACTCACTGTAGAATGACTGGCGTCTCCACTTTGATCCACTGTGATATTAAATGGAAACTGAATTTCTGTAAAAGCACTTTTATTTCTGTTATTAAATAATATTATTTAATTCTCTGTATCACTGTAATATCCAACTGTTTGATGAAAATGTCTTGAACTGAAATCTTCATGAATAGAATTCCTAACCTATTTATGTAAATTACCCACGTCGACGTCACATTACATATGATGTTGCAGCATGAGACGTTTACCGGCAAACAAAGTAGGCTTGGTTTCTCGTAGTTTTCATCATAAACATCATATATTTGGGTAGCTGTAGGGTTCTACTAAAGGTAGAACCCTACACTTTGCAAAAGAATATCCAAGTTTTCTAAATTTTAACTTTATTTTGCTTAACAGAAATAAAAACGTTACTTTCACATTTCAGATTTCTTTCGACTTGTCTCTAAAAAGTGTGATTTAGACTAAGACCAGGGGATAAAATTGTTATCTACGTTAATATCTGTAGATATGGAGATTTTAACACACTTAGGTACCCTGCACACCCTTTGGCTTCACCTCAGGGCCTACTTTTGCACTTCAGGGTGTTAAAATCTCCATATCTACGAATATAAACGTAGATTACTGATAATATGCTGTCCTGTTTAGAAAGAGAGATACCACTTAGTTGTCAGAGATCCTTACAATTCATATTTTCTTATATTAGTTTCTCCCTCATAAATTTTCCTACAATTTATCTGTTTTTTAATAAAAATAGCAATCTGACCTACTGAGTAACACGACGGGTGCCACTAGTGGAGCAGGCGTTGCTTACCCTTTGGGAGCACCTGAACTCACCCTGGTTTTTTTAGGGTTCGTGTTACTTCAGCTTTAGTTTTCAGTGTAGTGTTGTGTGTTCTATGATGTTTTTCTTTCGTTTCATTTTGTTGCCCATGGTCTTGTCTGTCTTCCGACTTACGATTTCTGTCTGCCCCTTTGGTATCTTCAAATTCCTTTTCCTAGGATTTATTCATCATTGGACACCAAAGATCATATAGAAATCAATATAATTCTTCTCAGCATCACAAAATAAAACTCTACCTGTAATGTCAACCTTGACAATGGTTTGGGGTCGAAGTTTTCCTCGTCAGATCTATCCTCATCCAACTCCTTATAGTGACCTGTGGTGTCAAGGTCAAATTGAGTACTCTCCCCTACTGACTTGTTGACTGGGTTGTCAGCAACAATGTCCTTCCAAGCAGAAGATGATACTGATTTTGGTTGCCATGGTTCCTGACTAACAGCAAATGCTTGTCTTTCTTTTAATGGCTTCCTCCATGGTTTTGACTCGGCCATGGGCACAAACCATGATAATCCACCTAAAATATACAATTGTATGTTTTAAATACTGAATTTTCTTTAGTTATGATAATTATATTTGAAAACAATTTCATTCTTTAGGCCGCATCAGATTAATACCTTGTTCACTGGATTCACAACGTATAATTTGGAAAAAAATGGAAAAAAAATATGTTCTTCTCATGTCTGCATTGAACTGTTCAACTGAGACGGTAGAAATAAAAAAGGTATTCAGTCATTATATTGCAAATGTTAAGCAATAATTGTATGATGTAGCATTTCCTTGAATTAAATGCACCCAAAGCCATTTAGCTGTTTGTTATACTCAAAGGTGGCTAAAAATAACTTCACTTGCTCTATTTTCAATTGTTAGAAAAAAATGTATCCCACTTGTTAAAATTTCTGCTAGTTTCGAAAATGTGTGATTTTGAAATAAAAATTAAAATAATGATTTGGTTGCTCCCTAATAATTTTTCATTTAGTTGTCCAACAAATTAGGAATTATGTTTGACTGGCCTTTATTCAACATTACTCAACAAGTGTTTGTTACATTTACTGTGTTTATTCTAATATTTAATTCTTTCAATCAAAATAATACAAATGGTGGACTGCTTCTTGCTCTAAATAAAGTGTAATTTCATTAAATTATTCAATAAAAAAACATATTATTTTTTTAAGGTTTGCATAGTAAAACATACAATTTTATGTTTGAAAATTAATTTGAACAATCAACCTAATTTTGCATGCAATAATGATCTGAAATAATAAATTAAATGTAAATCTATAACTTATTCTCTGACACTGTGGGCATAAAATTTTATGAAAATTGTTCAGAATAAGTGATCTTATAACCAAAATATTACACATGTTAGTATTAAATGATATTTAGAGTTATCTAACAAAGATTGGATATTGTTCTTATCTTATCACACATGTGTCTTGATTGGGAAAAAATTACCACTACTTGGTCTATACAATCCTAAAATTATATAAAATTATATTCTATATTCTACAGTTCTATATACATGTACATGTAATATAACTAACAAGTAAAGAGGAGGACATTTGTCTAAAGAATGCTTCTGATTAAAATTTTCTACCTATCTTTTATGCTTATATTTTCTAGTTCTGTGTTCTGCAAATTCCAAAATTTGAAAAGAAATAAAAATGTAACCAGACAATATGCCAATATTTTATAACTTTTAAATATATAAATATACTGTAATTAGCAAAAAATTCTACAGTTTCTTTCCTAAACTTGTAATACAGGCACAGTTGCCCATCATTAAACAAGATTGTAAATAAATCAAAAGTCAATTATGACATATCTATGTAAATGTACTTCAATCTGCACAAATACCATAATTAACAATGTTTTCTGCGCATCTTCAGCTTTTTTTGTCATATTCTCGGACGCCTCTGGTTTTATCCTTATTGTAGCATTATAAAAAAGGAGATGTGGTATGATTGTCTTTGAGACTTGTCAAAAACAAATAAATTACATATATCTACAGGTTGCCTACAAGGCCATCAATAATGGACAAATATCAACACTTCAAGGCCATCAATAATGGACAGATATCAACACTTCAAGGCCATCAATAATGGACAAATATCAACACTTCAAGGCAAGCTGTAAAATGTGATGATATTTAAATGTAACAACAATCATATTCATATTATTATTTTTTGCCCAATGACATCCTATTTTAAAAATATAAGGAAAATTAAGAAAAACCCAGTCCCAAGCAAATTTTTAAATGCTTATATCATAAAATCAAGCAGAATGGCCAATCAGTTTTTTTTTGCTTATTTTGTGCCAATATAACAGATTTTGATTGTTATCACAACTGATAAGGAAAGTCCACTGTGTAAATTATGAACACTATTCCACATGTTTAAAAAAAAAACAAAAAAAAAATCAGCGGTTTGATCAACTTAGTATTGGGTCTTCCTCGGAAGACGTGTGTCGCCTGCTTGCTCTTTGGCAGTGCCGCAAAGAAAAAACGGAGATATTGAAAATACGAGGAATAATACATCAGTTATTGATAAAGCACGTTTTAAAGTTTGGG
>JAULBM010072077.1:0-10048 GCA_032357055.1 Geukensia granosissima | reverse complement strand
TTGACCGGGACGTTTTTCTGGAGTCCTCAAAAAAAAAAAAAAAAAAAAAAAAACAGAAACTTGTTACGCTTCTAGTGCACCTGATTTTGCCTAGTATTTTGTTTGGGTACTTAATGTTCCAGCGATTGAATTTGATGATCTAAGATTTGGAACGAATTAATCTGTATCAATAAACATGATAGAAGAAAAATATGTACAGATAATAATGTGTTTACTTTCCGTAAAGCCTGTTTGCCCAAGTTTTTCGTTACCATTCAAGATAATGATAATTGTTATCACATAACAAGAGGGTATACAGACGGGTTTTAATGGTGTAAAAATAGTACATGTACAAGTATTTGATATGTTTACTTGCGTCCATATCGATGTAGTCACTATGTTTTATTTGGTTTCCCAATTTGAAATGTATTTGTTTTGTTTTCTCAGTACTTCAGTTTCTGTCGTTTATTTTGTAATAATTTGAAAGTTTTCAGTCTTGAACCATTTCTACCTCTATTTTGTTGTCATGGAGGAACATGTTTTTCTAAGATCACATGTTTTCTACATGTTTTCTTCCTTAAGAATGTTAGTGAAGGAGGGGGAGTGTGGTGTTTTGTGTATTTTTTGTAAGGATATTTTGCTTAATTTCCGCGTAAACATTTTAGTATCTACTTTGGTGCATTTATTTATTGCATGCTAAAACTGTATACATCTTTTTGTGGATCAGTAGTTATGATAGCTTGACATATTGCAATTGGTGAATCTTTTACAGTCTGTAATCTTAAAAATGGAGTCTTATTCCTGAATCAAGTCCTTAAAAAGGTCCCAAAACTGTAACCTTGAGCGTACATCTATATCTTAGTCGCCAAATCGACATTTTGATCAATACTTCCGGTTTTATTGATCAAACTATAAACATTGCTAACTCTGGAGAAAAGGGACATTATTCAGGTAAAGAGGGAGTTATTGTTCTTTTCCATTCCCTTTATTAGTTTCTAATATGTTAGATATACACAACTGAGTAGTTATTATATCAATATTTCGCTAAGCGTTCGAGAGCGGATTAGAAACATTTGAAATTTACCAGAAAGATGGTTCTTAATAATTGACATTTGACCTTTGGTTCTAGACAACTGCACCACTTCTGAGCTTTACGACCAGTCAAAATGAGAAGGTGATATAAACAGCTTCAAAATGAAGTGCAATTTAGCCGTGTGTCAGGGTGGTTGATTAAAATCAAAATTTGACATACAAAGTCACTGCTCTATAAATTATGGTTTGGTTTACTTTCGGAAAGGTCCCGTTTAAAACGAAATATGCATGATTGTGTTATTAATCTATATTTTCCACATTATGCTCACTTTATTTGTATTTGTGGAAGAACACAAATGTAATTTTTCACTACCCTTTTAATACATCTTTAAAAATCATCGATGTTGTTTTTTTTAATATTTCGGAAAATGATGTCTGTTTTTTAATGAACATGTTCTAGTTAAAAATCCTGCCTGTATATTCTAATTTTATGTTTATGTTCATGTCACAAGGGGTGGATTTAGGATTTGATGTTAGGGGGCGAAATTTGACAAGAGGTCTGGGGACCAATTAAGATCCCCAGCGTGTCAAGGGCAGAACACTGGTAGCGGCTTTGGGAAAAGAAGCCATTTTTGTCCCGGGTATCTATTTTTGGTTCAAAGATCACATTTATGAATTTTAATTACAACAAATTACGTATTTTTGAGATTTTTGTTGGTAACTTGGCGGATAAAAATTAATAACTACCCTGCCTGGCATTATCAATTCCTTCGGAACCATATTCATACCACTGATCCAATTTTTAAAATGGAACAAGTGAAAAGAAAAAATAATTTCCAAAGAAATCGTGGAACCAAAAAATTCCAAAAAAATTTAATTTAAAAGAAAACCAGAGGATGCATACAGTCTGTGTCATTTAACTGATGCCTATCCAAATTAACAAAAGAAAAAAGATGTATATATACCACATGTAACAAAGTTCCGGATGGTATATTTAGACCCGTTTGTGGGACCATCCGTAATTAAGTCCTGAGATTGCCCAACTTCTCTGAAACCGTTTGGCACATTGCTTTCAGATTTCGTGGGATGGTTCTCCGTGATTAGTATTTTTTTAACATCATAACATCTTAAAGAGATACTGCCATAACTTTGCGTCCGTCGTTCTATTGCACGTTTTCCATCGTCTGCACGTCTAAGTTCACCTTTGAGATCTGAAACCCCTGGGCAAATTGGAACCAAATTTTGGTGAAATGATTCTTGGCTAGCCATCTATCAAATTGTTCCCGCCTGCTAACAGATGGTTGTCATGAACAAAAATAGAAAAAATATATATATTCTTTTAATATCTACTTTCTTGAATATACTGGGTACAATATTACCAACCATTAATGTAAGGGTCCTTGAATGATCCCGTCTCAAAATTTAATTCGGCTGGTAAACCCACAAACCAAAAGATACCGCGTCACAGTTTAACAGGGGACACTTTTTGGAAATACTCTTAAAATTCTTCTCGCTGAAACAAATGAACCGGTTGAAACCAAACTTTGGTATTGTGGACCTTAAAGTGTCTCCTACCAAAATTGTAAAACCAACCCCGCCGACCAACCAAGATGTAATTTTTGTCCACCTAAGGACAATTCCACCAGTGTCCCTATCGGCCTTATAATTTAAATAAGATAAGTTGTGGCGGATATATATAATTCTAATAGGAAACTATCTGAGGCCCATTCCAAGTCTGATTTCATTCAGTTTTAGACTATTTTTACCACTGATTATCTTGATTGATAAAAAATTAAAACAATGGGGAAAATGTACAAGAAAAATAGTATTGCAAATAAAAGAAATACAGAAAAAATCTTTCACAAGAAAAAATCGTGCATTTTTTCAAACCAAAAGATAAATAAATAGATAAAATAAAATATTTAACAAGAAAAAAGAAAAAGGGTTAAAAGACAGCAGGAAGAATGAATAAGGAAGCATATTGATACCAGTGGCAATACTTTTCAAAACGAATAGAATTAATATGAAAAAACATGCAAGGAAAAAAATTTACAAAAAAATAATGCAAAAGAAATAATAAATAAAACTGTGTAGAAAAAATGGTTGTGAAAAAATTGAAAAATATAGAACCAAAGAAAAAATGCGAACTAACAAAAATGGAAAAATTAAATACTGTCTTGAGAAAAAAACTTGTGAAAAATGAAAAATATAGGAAAATAGGAAAGGCTGAAATTAGCTTAATATATGACCCAATGGACAATTTGCTTTGGGAGTCATCTTGTCTAGTCTAGGAATTACTAGATATGTTTGAGGAATTTAAAGTTATAGGAACCAGCGTAATCATTGATGAAATAAATGCCGTTGGTACATATGATTTAACAAAAATTGTGCCGGATCTCTCTTCGTTATGTTGGAAATTTAATTGGATCGTTGTAATAGTGGATATAATCCAGTTAATGAGGAAAAATGAAATTTTTATGTAAAATATGAAACCAGAAATTTGCCGGATGATTGGCTATATTCTGAGTCTGTTGTTTCTGCTATTCATAGTCTTATTCGGAATTTGAAAGTTTCGGAAGCCACGCAAAGCAAAATTGATATGTATGAAGAGTTCGTCCAACTATAAAAAATGGAAACGGGTGCCAAGCTCTCTTCTATAAAACCGTTCTTATGAATGATGGTATTCGCAATAGGAAAAGAAAATAAAAGAAACCATGGTGGAAAGATGAGCTTAATGTCTTATGAAATGATGTGTGTAAATGTGAAAAAATGTGGTTAAAGTGCTCGATTTAAAGTAGAAAAAGAGAATTTCGTTAGTTATATATTAGTAAAAGGAAAGTGTTTGATAAAGCTGTACAAAAGTCAAAACGTCACTACTGGTATAGACTACAAGAGGAGTCAGATAACACATGTGAAAATCCAAAAGTGTTTTGGCGTAAAATTGGTGTCATTAACGAGAGCCAAAGTGGAATTCCTATGGAAGTAAAGTTGGACGACGACTATATCATGTAATAAAAGCATTGTTTTAGATAAATGGAAATCTGATTTTTCAAATATGTTCAAGAAAATTATGATAGTAGTAATTTTAATTTAAATAGTGAATGTATTTATGATGAATTTATCATTTAATGAAGTTTATAGTATGTTAACTATGTCGAAAAGTGGAAAATCGCCAGGTTTTGACGAAATACCCGTTGAATTGTATAAGAATGAGCCATCTTTATTCGCATTTACTTGAACTCTTTCATTAATGTTTTAACTGTGGGGAAAGTACCCAAGATGTGGTCGAATGGTGTAATAACTCCAAGTCCAAAGAACTCTACGTCTGATCCAAGAGATCCCATGATGTATCGTGGTATTACTTTTGCGCCTGTAGCCTATAAACTTTACTGTGGTATTCTGAATGCTAGACTTACTGAAAAACTCTATTTTACATAACGAACAAAATGGTTTTAGAAAAGGTAGAAAATAGATCATTTGAGTACTTTAACTAACATTATTGAAACTAGAAAACTTTGAAACTTTCAATGAAAGTCTCATTTATAGATTTCAAAAAGGCATATGACTGGATAAATAGAGATCGGCTATTTTGTAAATTAAAATCAATTGGAATTAGCTCTAAAATGTTACAAGCAATTTTTACGCTTTATAACAATGTGCAATCTTGTGTTAGAGTAAATGCTAATCTCACTGATTGGTTTGATGTGAAGTGTGGTTTGAAACAAGGGTGTGTTTTGTCTCCTTTATTATTTAATATATTTATTAATGACTAAGTTGATGATGTGAAAAGATTAAATGTAGGAATATTTATTGGCAATGACAAGGTAATGTTTGATATTATACGCAGATGATGTTGTATCTTTAACTGAAAATGAAAATGATCTACAAAAAGTGTTGTATACTCTTAATGTATGGTGCGGTAAAAATGATTTAACAGTTAATCTAGATAAATTCAAAATTGTGCATTTTATACCTCAATCTGTAGTAAAAACTGATTTTGTATTTGTATTTAATGGAATTAATATGGATTTATATCACAGTATAATTATATAGGCCTTTTGTAAACTGATTTTTTAAGCTATGATGAAATGGTTAAGGTGGTAGCCAAGAAATGATAAAATTTTTATGTTTTGTGGTTTTATGACAGATAAAAGATGAAATTTTATGAATAAAGTTAAATTATATTCCATCTATAACACTGAAGCGGGATATTTAGCTATGAAAACATGCCATTTTGAGACAATTTTTTTTTCAATTTCAAAAATTTAACATAGAGGGGTAATGGGAAATTTTTTTGTGCTGAGGAAAACTAAAACTCTAATTGCACGATCAGTTGCGGCAAAAAATTAGAATTCCAACGATATAAAACATGACATACTTTGTAGCTAAACTTTGGATATATTTTTACTTAAGTCGTGGCAAATTTAGCTTGGTGTACTATGGAATTACGCATACTTCTATTCCGAATTCAATATAGCTTAATTCCGTGAGTTGAAGATCAAAATTACAAGGAAAAGAAAGAAAGTCTATTTGTCAAGATTCTTCGTCCACACGTAATAATTTAATTAAAGATCAATATTAATTGCAAAATTAATCTTTTGAAGTCGACGACTTATTCGATTTTAGGATAATTAATTCGTAGAAACATGGTTTGAAAAAAGATATCAAGAAGGATTATTCTTAAATAAGCTTTCTCTCTTCACTTAAGATATTAGTTTCTTTTTATCTTTCTGTTTTTGATCTAGTTTGACAGATTATCTTTTTGTCTGTTGAACTAACAACACTTCGTTTTCATGCAATCTTTGAACATTTATTGGCTGTGTAAACAAAAAAATCGCTCCTTGAACTAGACAAGAAAAATGAAACAAAAGATAAATATAGTGCAAAAAACATTTAAAAGAAAGAATATGGCATACAGTATGATACACTCTATTAAAAGCCAGAAATACACAATTCACATCTTTTATGGATTCTGCACTGCATTATTTCTCGCAAACTGTTGCTTTAAGTTAACTAGAATTCCTTAGAGAACAAAATAATTTCTAAAACAAACAGGTTGTTGACAAAATAGAAAAACACCGATAGAAAATGCTTAAGTTTCATTGAGCACACTGGACTTTAAAATTCGTACAAAATTTTAATGTACTTAACCAAAAAAGACATTTTTCTGTAAATGCTTGCATTACTCCGATCTGCTACTTGCATGGAATGGCAGTCACAACAGTTGAAGGCGTGGGAGGTACACGGAATGGACTTCATCCGATTCAGGTAGAATCAGTAGAATTAAAGTAAATGTAACACACTGTCTCCCCCTCCCTAAAAGAGAAATTTTTTACTATCATATTTAAAGTCGATAGAACTGACCAGTGAAAATCAACGTCTGAATCAAACATTTGTGTTGGTTTAAAGGCACTGCAAGGGTGTAACTCCAAACCAGAGACATATAATCAAATCATACTAAACGTTTTATTCTATTTTTTTTATTTAGGCCCAAGTTTGTATCAACAATTAATTGTTGAAATTTCTAGATAATCGAGTTACGCAATCAACAAGTTTGTTTTTCTATCTTTGATGGTTTTTTTTCTGAATACAAAGCGACATTTTCCGTCTCGATCAAAATGCAGATAGTGTCAATATTTATCGTTCCGCGATCTGGGGACGGTCAAGACCGATTGATTTTATTTGGGGCGCAGAAGGATTTTGGAAATGAATATTACGTCCGTGCTTGAAATAATGATACTCTAATATCTAAGACCTAGGTTTGCTATAACCCACTTAATTATTAAATTTGTAAACATCTAACAATTTTCAGTGACATCTGAAAATAGATATTTTTTCGCGGCAATTTCTCCTTACCCCGAAAATAAAATTAAAATGGTCACAAGAAATTAACTATGTTTTATGTTTTATGTTTTGAAGACGCTTGAGCAAGGGTTGTATTTTCCTAAGTAATCTTTCTAACGACTTAAAATTACTGAGATGTCTGTGAAACCGGCTTAAAAAATCAATAGATGTACTAATTTCTTACTTGAACAACGTGAAAGATGAAAAGATTCTTAATTGAGAAAATATGTTACGAAGGTTCATAATAATTAACTTTTAATTCTGTCTTGATATAATCAGATAGATCGGATGTTAGAACATTTGACAGAACAGAAAAATGTTATTTACAAGCTTTAAAATATCAATGCAATTCACAGCACTATATATTTATGTACGAAAAAATACATGTAGCTAATCCTACAAGATCTTCAACAATATTTTAATAACCCATTTCCTTGGTTACTTTAGAAAAGCCTTGTTGAGTCTCATGGATTGCAGTGTGGATTCTGTACCCCTGGAATGGTCATGTCTATGTACACACTTTTCCACAATGTTGCAAAACCTACACAAGAGCAGATGGAGAGGGCTTTAGAAGGTATCAAAATAACTACAATTTGGGGGGGGGATTTACATGTTTAAATTCTATTTTAGCTTCCATTCTGTTACATTTTTCATTGTTTACTGAACGTATTTTTTTTCGCCTCGGTGACATTCTCTATTTACATAATTCATATGAAATGATTTCAAACTGAGTTTAATATCAGCTGTTTAAGGCCGAATGACGTATGCGGTTTCAATAATTGGATAATGCCATTTTCACAGCTTAAAAATGTGTAGAGATTTTTGTAAGATCCTTCTTAATTAAAGACTATCAAACCCTTGACATTGATTTTATTTCAATAGTTTAGTACAGAAATTCTGTTTTCATACAAAAATCTTACACCGAAGAACATTTAAATACCTAATTGAAAAACTAATTACACATTTTTGGTTCAACCATTTAAAAAGTATGAAAGTTGTTATGCAAAGATATGTCTAGACATAAATTTCCATCGATTTGTTTGATCTTCGAAGATTGCCTTTACGTTTTGTGATTTTGCTGGCAGAATGAGAGTCATTGATGAGGAATAAAACTATTAAAAAAAGCAAACCCTTTAATTTGCCTAGACAAAGTACACATTTTCAAAAAAGAACTCTATAAGCAAAATTGACAGAAACCCGAAAGTTCCGCTAAGAGAGAAAAATCGGTAGATATATCAAATTTTAAAAAGGTAAATGCATCAAACAACACAAAGAAAACTAAGTAAACCTAGTTTATGCGTTTTTAAACAATTCAGACATTTTTAAACCGAGAGCTGAAGACACGTATTACAATTAAGGATAAGCAGTTCCGTTGTTTTTGAGACACCTGTATCATATCCAATTTTCTAACAAATGTTAATATGTTCTGCATTTTTAAGGTAATTTATGTCGATGTACAGGATACAGACCAATTATCGACGCCTTCAAGAAAGCTTCTAAGGTAACCAATATAGCACTGTAAACAATAAATAGTCAACATTATTAGGGGCGCTTTGTAATTCGAATATCCGGAAATATGTTTTAACATTTTAATGTGTCTGCCCAAGCCAGGAACCTGTAATTCAGTGGTTGCCGTTATATGTATTTAATTAGTCATTGTTTGTTGAGCATTTTTGCATTAGATTAGGTCGATTTTAGGTTTTATGAATAGTTTCACATTTTGTATTTCGGGGCCTTTTACAGCTTCCGTTATGACAGGGACTCTGGTTCATTGTTGAAGGCCGTAACGGGACATGTAAAGGTTTAAATTCTACTGTCATATGGTTGGTGGCTGTCTCATGGACAATCATGCCACATCTACTATTTTTATATTTCAAGTAAATAAAAGCTATATTGTTTAATAATAAGTTCGAAACTATATTCGGTTGATTCAATGTTTCATCTATGATCCATATAGTATAAACGCACGCTGTCAGGACATTTTTCAGTGTAAAATTTCAAAAGACTCCTCGGACGCATCAATAAATGAGAAATATAATCCTCTATATCAATGCATATCAAAAATAGAAAAAATGAATAGTAGACCGTTTTTATTCATTCAATAATTAAAAAATTATTATAATTAAAAAAGAGCCATTGCTGATAATGTGTTTTGGGGGCAATCAAATAAAAAGTAAAATTTCGGTGTAAATCCTTAATTTGATACACAAAAAACGTAAATTGTTAAAACAAGCGTCGTAAGTCATTTGTTAAGATAATAAAGACTTTTTTTTATTTTAATGAAATGATAGTCATCTTTGGTTTCTTTTATGCATTTTTTTATTTACATTCCCACTCTTTCACAATTTCATGATTATTTACGTTAAAATAATTTATAGCTTATATTAATTTTAATTTTTCTTTTAAATAAAGGAATGCCCTTGCGGACTTGGATTATGTAATCAGACAGAGTCGCCCTCTAATGAGAAGATCACTGGACAAGAATTGACACAGTTGACAAAAGACAATACACAACACCTGATATTTCCCCCAGATCTTCAGGTATCAGCTGTAGTTTATTCTAATAAATCGTCAGTGACGTGATGGATCATTCACATACATGTAGGCCAAACAATTTTTAAGGAAAAAATTAAACAAACTCCATATTCACAGCAACAGAAACTTCTCAAGGATGGCATTTAATTAATTTATAAGTTCAATATTTTATTTTATTTCCGTCCCGCCTTTGCATAATAAACATATTTATTATTATATTAATATACACACATTTCCTCATACAATTAAACAGAAAATAAAACACAAAGGTCACCACCTACACAGAGTCACGAGAAACGATAAAGAATTTTATACAGATTAATAATATTTCCATAAAAAGTAAATAAATCATCTTAAACAATGTTGGCAAGTGGGAGTCCTTTATTAAAAATAACATGAACCCGTAGGACAATTTGTTTCATGGCTGGATATTTTATATACTGTTTTTGTCAAAATGTTTCCAGCATAACACACATATAGAGCAGTGACTTAGCAGGTCAATTTTTGAATTTAATCAACCACCCTGACACACGGCTAAATTATACTTTATTTTGAAGATAATTATGTTATCTATTGATTTCGACTGGTCGTAAAGGTTACAAATGGTGCAGTTGTCTAGAATCAAAGGTTAAAGGTCAAAACCTTAAAATAGACTTTT
>JAULBM010072066.1:0-10048 GCA_032357055.1 Geukensia granosissima | reverse complement strand
GGCCTTACCGGACCTACTCCTTTCCAATATAGACGAATTATGAATCTCTCCAATATTTTTCAAGTCTCCGTTTTACACAAATTTTTTTTTAATTCTGATTTACATTTTGTTGCATATTCCAAGCTTCACTACAAGGAATTCGAAGATATAAAAGGTGCAGACAGAAATCGTTAAGTCTGAAGACCAACAAGACAAGACCATGGCAAACAAAATAAAACGAAAGACAAACAAAGAATAAACGACACTACACTGAAACTAAAGCTGGAGTAACACGAAGCCTACAAATACAGGGTGTGTTCCGGTGCTCCAAATGGGTAAGCAACCCCTTCTCCACTAGTGGCACTATTCGTGTTACTCAGTAGAAAAGTCGGTTTATAGTCACAATCGGTGTTAGTCATTAAATCCAGTTTCGTCTAAGATTGATGTCACATAATTTATCCATTTGAGCTGCCAAATTTCAATCATTATAAGTTGAAGAAGAAATTGGTAGCTTTTACTGGATAGTTTGTTTGTATTTGTCACTAGTTTGTACCAAAAACCTATCATCTTCACCTTTCTCTGTATCTCGAGAAGACATCCGCCCAATGCCCCAGAAACCGTAAAGTTTGGTGTCGAGGATTGTACAGATAAAACGCGTTTGCAAAATTGTAAAAATACAAAATTACAAATGTTTAAGAAATATTAAAAATTTAGGCTTGCTATATGTACTTTTTAAGGAGTAACCTCTCATCAGTAGCATCAGAACCGAAATATAGGAAGTAACACCTTCAAAAATAGCAAAAGAAGCACTCAAATCCAAACAAATCAAAAGCCAAATCCGACGGCGATAAGACATACAGTATATAAGTGCATTTTAAATGATTTTTTTCAATAAAAAAATTGTTCTCAAATCCCCAAAATGTCCGAAGAATTAGTGAGAATATAGGTGTTACTAAAGAATCTGTGATTCGGGGAATTGGGATATTCCATATATTATACTGCATAGAGCATAAAGTGTTTTTTGTCCTTGATCTACCAATTTCTTCTGTGCTTTATAGAGATTACCATTATAATTGAACAGAAATAGGTAATAGATAAATGAATCTTCCGTTTCCAATGCCTCATTACAAAGTTTATGTGTTCTTTTGAGGTACCAGTATATACAGGGAAAACTTTTAAAATCCAGAGTATTATTCTGTTAAGAGGTATAATTATACAGCTTGAGTATTCTGACATTTTTCAGACCCTGCTTGGTTTGAAAACCAACGCATTAGGACATTTACGACAAAGTTGATAACACTGGCACAAGTCATTTGGCTGTAACCTTGCATCTTTGTCATGGGCGATTTTTTACCGACTGGTATATTTTTAAAGTTATTCACCAGGTCTTAACCTTGTGAGGATTTTACGTTTTTTACTGTTCAAACCAACACCATTACTTTTTCGGGCAAATCAGGACATGATAATAATATTTCCATTGCCGTCTCATGTCATCACCATGTTTTGTTTACCCTGATGCTGCTGTATAAATCCATTATTCGAATGGCTCGCATGATAACTGTTTGTTCTTATTCCTTAATGCTCCATTCTTACCGTAGAAGCAGCAACCAATTTAAGTGTCTTTGGTTTTATCCGACCAGGGATCGAAACCACGAGTTACCGCACTCGAAGCGGGCACGCTAACCATTATACAACCGAGGCGGTTAATGGGTTATTCCAGAGACAATATGTACCCCCGCTATGAACGTGGCGGAATTTCAAGACGTTATTTTTGCAAAAAATAACTATGTAAGATGTCGGACTTTTTCAAAACTTTTTGAAATTTTCTCCTTGGAAAACAATTTTAACGGTCGATATCTTTCATAGGGAGGTACATGTACATACAATTTCCGGAATGACCCAATTGAATTATGAGCCATTTAAGGTCGATTGATAAGACAGGTTATATTCCATACTTGTCTTATCTATGTCATTATATTTCTGATTTTTGTACTTCGACATCAATCGTCTGTACATTTGGAGTGAAATAGGTAAGTCACATTTTGAAATATTGTGTCAAATTACGTAAGTATTTGCTTACAAATTAAAAGGCAATAGTTTTCATGGAAAATGATTAAATCTTTACAACTTGCATCAGTGAACACTTTAACGAATTTTGATTGATTGATCGATTGTTGTTTAACGTCCAGTGGCAAAAATTTCATGCATATTCATTACGAAAACAAGTTAAACTATAAATCAATATTTAGACTGTGAGCAAGAGACCGGTAAGGGAGGGACTTTAAGACTGCCACAGGAATAGCGGGTTGGATAGGGGCGGAAAATTTAGCCTTGTAACTGGCCGCCTACGGACCACTCAAAATGAGCTGTTACAAGGGGTCTTTAACGTGCTTAAGAATTTATACATCCCCCACAATCAGGGACGCCCCTTTTACAGGCATAGTGCCTCCGGGACGGAGATACCTGGTGCCTATTATTTCCCCGGCAAAACCTTCGAGAAAGGGAGTTCGAGTATTTATACATCTCGCTCGAACTAACGGGCGCCCCTTTAGCAGGGGTTCTACCTGTAGGCGGAGAAACCGAACGACCTATTTCTATACACCGGCCGCCCTCGGGGGGGGATAAAGATTTTTTTAAACAAATTATAATACTTAAGATGTTAAAGAGGAAGCGATAGAAATCAGAAGAGCCAGACGAAAGGGGAAAGTCGAAAGGCCTCGCCATCTCGAGGACATGAACAAGACGGAACATGACATTTATACATATTAAACTAAAAACACAAGACTATTAACACTGCGGACACCAACCAAAAACCAGGGATAAACTCAGGTGATCAGAAAGGATAAGCAGATTTCATAACAGACAGATCGTGATTTCAAAATAGTCCATAAATTGGTACGCAATAAGTCGATTGTCTGTCTCGTTATTTCGACATAATGTGTTGTTATCACGATAGAGACTAAAACTGCTTTAATGAAATTAATAAAAATTTATCATATCAATTGTATACGATTCTAAAATACAGACACATAATGAAATTGATTAAAGTTAATTCAGAACAGCGGTTTTTGAGAGGCTTGGTGTCTTTTCAACAGGAATCTCACTCTGAGATTGCTTTCAGTAACTGCGAGAATTTATTGGAGAGATATCCTCTTTTTGCATGTATTTTTGTTCAGTATTTTTATTGTATTGAAGGTAGGCTCTTGTCGGATTGGGTGACTTTCTGGTTTTTTTTTATAGTTCCTCGGTTACTGCTTTTGTTATTTTTGATTTTTTTACCGCTTATTGGGGGAGGGTTTGATACCGACTAAACTTAATCATTGTACTTTTAACATTATAATGAATTGATGTAAACCATGCATAAACAACTTCGAAATTCTTTTATACGCGCTCAAAATTTTCAAAATTCGAAATTCTCGTTTACTTGCTCATAACTGTGCAAACTTCAACATTTTTGTGTACTTGTTCATAACTTTACAAACTTAAAAATTTCTGTGTGTACAAACTTAGAAATTCTTGTGTGCTTATTCATAACTGTATAAAGTCCGAAATTATTTTTTCCTCGGACATAACTGTACAAACTTCGAAATTCTTTTGCACTTGCACACACACGTAAATGTACAAACATTTCATGAAGTTAGGCCACTTCAAATTAATTACTAGTTCTTCGGATTCGCTCGCTCCTAAAATCATTGATTCAAAAGTTCATATAAACTTTACTCGCTTCATTTTTTATCACATTTTTGAAAATTTTCATCATTTTTCCAACACATTTAAATAAAAAAATATTCCCGTTCGCTCCTAAAAATACACAAAAAGGATGAAAAAAATTATTAACTGGTCTTTCCGCGTCAGTTATGAAGCTTTTGCTTCATATTGACCATTTTCAGAAAAAAATTACAATTAAAATTGTCGTCCGCTCGCACCTTATATTATCATAAAAAATCCGAAGAACTAGAAATGAATTTGGAGTGGCCTTAACAAATTATTTTTGTTTCTTTTAGTCGTTTGTTTAACATGCTTCTGCTGGTACTAATACTTGGACTGGTGCATTTATGTAAGTGGAATATATATTCAAACGCTTATCTCTTATTTGTGTGTCCGAAATCTGGATCAACAACGACTTTGAACAGCAATGTACAACATTGAACAATGAAGGTCATCTTCTGAAATGATAAAATTATTTTAAATTTTACACAGTTACATGTAGTAGATGTTTAATGAATTCTGCAGTCAAGATAGATAAGGCAATAACCAATTTCTTATTCGGCCTACATCACAAAAATTTGACTTTGTATTGTTGCAGAAAAAAACATTATGCTGTCACTTGCTAAAAAGGCACTGCTGAATTTGAGCAGTGTGAACCTAGTAAAGGTTCTAAAGTTTGAAGAGCACAATGAAAATCCCAGGTTCCGCCTAGATAAGAAAATTGTTAGTTGCCCAAAAGGCAAAACCTATCAGATTTCGTGTCAGATTTTGTATTTCTATGCCAAACATCTAAAGTACAATGCTATTAATCTATGTTTTATACAAACATACGAGTTATCATTGAAATTTCTGAAATTGATAAAAGTTAATATGAAAACATTTAGAATGTCATTATCGAACACTCTGTCGTCTGCTAGATTTCATGGTCATGTCTAGAATGTCATTATCGAACATTCTGTCGTTTTCTGGATTTCATGGTCATGTCTAGAATGTCATAATCGAACATTCTGTCGTTTGCTAGATTTCATGATCATGTCTATAATGTCATTATCGAACACTCTGTCGTCCGCTTGATTTCATGAAATTTGTGTAGAATGTCATTATCAAACATTCTGTCGTCTGCTTGATTTCATGATAATGTGTAGAATGTCATTATCAAACATTCTGTCGTCTGCTGGATTTCATGTTCATGTCTAGAATGTCATTATCGAACATCCTGTCATCTGCTAGATTTCATGCTCATGTCTAGAATGTCATTATCGAACATCCTGTCATCTGCTGGATTTCATGTTTATGTCTAGAATGTCTTTATTGAACATTCTGTCGTCTGCTAGATTTTATGATCATGTCAAGAATGTCATTATCGAACATTCTGTCGTCTGCTGGATTTCATGATCATATCTAGAATGTCATTATGGAACATTTTGTTGTCTGCCGGATTGCATTATCATGTCTAATGATGCACTCAGTTGGCTGAGAACGATTTCTGATCACACGTAGCAAGAAATTTTTCTATTAGGCTAGTTGAAAGATATGAGAGATGCACGATAATGACAAATGTGATATTGATATCCTATTTTACATCTAAAATAAAACGGGTGTTGAGGAAGTTATTAAATCACAATGAGTGAAATAGAAAAAGAAATTATCATTTAAATATATTTTTGTGACCGATTCCGAGTGTTAAAATGCTTCCGAAACAAAATAAAATAATTGCACTAAAAAGATTTGTCAACTCCCTGTCTTTAGTCGGAACCTTGACATCCTCAAAATATTGCAAATGACCGCTACCATATAAACGCTTTAAATATTGGTGGAACTGGCCTAGAGCCCCAAACAAATATAAAAGGAATTCTAAAATAGCAAAGGGGCAGACAGAAAAGATCATGGCCAACATAATGAAACCTATGACAAACATAGAACACACAACACAACACTGAAAACTAAAGATGAAGAAAATAAGAGATGTGACATGATTGTCCATGAGACCGCCATCTACCTAATGACAGTTGAACTGAAACTTAAACATGTTTAACCAGTGAATTTTGTGTTCACTCCGGAAGTAGTTTTTATTTTAAAGCTGCCATGAATAATATTCCATTAATACAAATTCCTCTTTTTATACAGGCGTCAGTGTTACCATTACCCTTAGAAATAACTGTCCATATACAGTATGGGCCGCTATGTACGCTCGTACTAAATCGAACCCTAACTACACTCCCCCTCAAGGTGGAGGATGGCACATGAGCCCAGGTAATGTTGTAAACATACCCGTTCCGGATGATTTGATTGCTGGTCGTTGGTGGGGACGAACCGGGTGCAGGAACGATGGAGGGCATTTCCATTGTGAAACTGGTGATTGTGGTCCATGGTTAGACTGCGGTACACACCACACAACAGGTAAGTTTAAAACACGATTTTCTCCAATTGTTATGCGCTCTTCACGTCATTCGACGATAGTAACCCGATGTACACATATTTAATTTACACTGAGGCCCTCCGATCCAAATTTCATTGACGACGTCCCTTTTTAGCTGGGGGGTTTCAGAATATTTTAATAAAAAAAACAACAAAAATTTAAACAAGCAAAAAATTAATGTATTGAAGGAAATGGTAGCGCTTCTTTGGGGTCTTCACGCAAAAAAAAAAAAAAGAAAAGTGATTTCTGAGATCACCTGTCTGAATAAATACACTCGTTTTTAAGATCCAGTTCTAGCCTAGATCTGAAAATTTTCTATTATTGGTCGCCAGGATAATTTGAATCTCAAGGGCCACTTGATCGGGAGGAAAAACTTCACCATTTTAATCAAAGAACAAACAAATATATATATTTTTTAAAGAGATTTGACCTCACTTAAAGCATTGGAAAAGTGAAAGTGAAGAAAAGTCATTAGATATTCTCATGATAAAAAGCTATTCATAATCCGGAAATAAAAATGAGGTTGCACTTGATTTGCATCAAACAGATGACAAGCATTATACCGATTTCACACACTTGTACGTGCATGGAGCTACGAACAGAAAGAAATATTCAATTTATAAACCAAAAAATTATCAGATATTTATAAAAAATTCTTTTCGAATTTCGCCTTGACAAAGTACACACAAAGTTAATAGAAAAGCGTAGTGTTAGTACCAACACAAGTATTAGCTTTTCCAAAATTCTAACCAATTATATGAAAGGAAATGTCTCTTGTAGATATATTAATAATTGCCAATTTAAGCTTAATTAATGCAAAACCTTTTTTTACACAATACGTCATCAATGAGTGTTGAACGATTAAATCGGGCAATGGGGTCGAGTGAAGCTGTCTGCCAGTGGTTTTCACCGAGGAAAACCACAAAACGAATGAATAAAGGTTAATTAAAAACTAGCAGTTCTTTTTATGTAGGTAAATAATAATTGTACTTTATTCAAAAGCAACACAGCTTACAGAATAGAATATATATACAACTGTTTAGTAAGAACAATCAAATGTTTGCAATTTTAAAAGATGCCATGTCGAAACAATGTTATCACATTACCTTTTTGGTTTTTAGGCGCACCTCCAGCAACCCTTGCAGAAATTACACTGAATTCTCCACAGGATTTCTATGATTTGAGTTTGGTTGATGGCTTTAATATACCAATGAGACTAAAGCCTACCAGTAAACACGGGGGCGGTAACCAGTACTGGTGTAATGACGCTTACTGTGAGGTTGACATGAACGCTAGATGTCCCTCTGAACTCCAATATAGAGTGAATGGCCGCGTCGTCGGTTGTAAATCTGCTTGCTTAGCATTTCATTCGGATATTTATTGTTGTGCTGGTGCTCATAACCGACCAGAAACCTGCAATCCGGCAACATGGCCGCACGATTATCATACGGTTTTCAAAAGACCTTGTCCAACAGCCTACAGTTATGCTTATGACGATCATACCAGCACATTTACATGTAGTCATACAAACTACGAGGTGGATTTCTGTTATACGATAACCAATGAAATGTCAAAAAAATATTTATAATAATATTATTAATAAAATATGCAGCATAGTGGATTTACTGTGTCTTATAAAATTGGCAAAGCCTTAATGTGTGTAGACTTGTAAAAATATGAAATTCCGACCATTCCTTCACCATTTTACGTTTGGTTTTACTGCTAGGAATAATTTGGGTGCGCTTCTTTTATTTGAATCTGAAACATGTTCCAGAATCACAGATTGGCGAATCCAAATAAACTTTCAACCATTTTAAAAACGTAATGTTTCAACAAACTGATTTTGGTTATGATCTCAATTTGAAGCATTGGTTTCCTATAATTCACATGATTCGAAATTTTGTTTATGTTTCATTTAAAAAAAATCGGTAAAACGTACATAAAAAATGATTTGAAATCATGTTTCAGATTAACGTAAGACAAACGCAGCCCTTGCTTTACTTTCGTCGTTATATTTTAAGTGTTAAATTTATCAACGAATGTTTAATTGTATATCGGACCAATGCCAGTCCATTATTCGGGAAATTCGAGATGAGCTCGTTTTTCTCCGAGGTTTCGGAATTGGTTATATTTTAAAAGGTCGAGAAAACAAAGCCTTCTACCCCCGTTTTTGTTTGACCTTGTACCGTTGTCTTGAAAACCATACACTTGGTTGTGTTCTACAATAATAATATAACTTATCTATTATTATTATTTTATTATTGTTATTATTAATCTTTTTATTATTATAATAATTATGATTATTATTTATTATTAGACAAAACTGTATTTTAATTCATTCTGGAGAGCTTTCAAAAGCTTTCAACGGTAGCTGGCTAGGGTTCAAATCGTTGAAAGCTTTTGTCTGTCAAAATGCTGACGAGCGTTCAACGGTGGCTGGCAAAATGAACACTAGCTAGCTATTGTTGCTAGAAAATTGCCAGCCTCGCGTATAATTTTTGCCAGGCCGCTACTGTATATATGGGCCGATGGGTGGTAAAATCAACAACCAGAATTTCTAAATTTAGCTAGCCCTTTAGCACTAACTAATCAAAAGAATGAGATGTGCGGATCTTTTCGCACTAACAACGACGAGTTTTAGAAAAGTAAGAAGACATAATTGATAAAAATGGGGCAATATTATCTTCGGTTCGAATTTCAACCAAGCGGGAAGGATTTGAATTTCTTTCCCTTTACTAAATTCCAAAACTATATAAGTCTTTCATTGCGGGTTAGTCAAACGCCCCGTCCGGAAATTGTTCCTAAGTAACTAATAACTATATATTTTATTAGCAGTTAAAATCGGGCCTAAGACTTGCTGTGAAGCAAGTTGCTATATATAGAGGTAGTCCCTCTTAACTACCTTTTCAAAAAGTAGGTTTACAGAATAAAATGTCTTGTAATAAACATTATAACAAGTTGCAGGTTTTCATTTCAAATTTCTTTTTAATTCAACCAGCTTTCTGTGAAGACTACGATGGAGATGTTATAAAAATGTCAAATCATGTCAAATCAGAGGTGCTCTGCAAGCGCAGCATGATACGACCGCAGCACATTGAAATGTGAAAGGTGAACAAAAGACCCTTTGGGTAAGTGAGGACACAGTATTTTGTTGGACACAATAATATGCTGGACACAGTATGGAGCTGGACACAGTAAAGTGCTGGACACAGTAAAATGCTGGACACAGAGATATGACTGAAAAAAAGATCATTTTGACTCATATTATCTACAAAAACTGGTGTCATTTTGTTAATTTTTTCATAAGGAATCATTTGGAAAAAAAAACTCCATTAAAATCGTATTAAAAAGTAATATTTTTTCATATTATACGAAATTCCTCCCCCCTTAACTACTTTGACCCTTTTAACTCAAAAACGACATAAGATAGCGAAAATCTGTTGACATATCTCTGAAAGCTCTCATTGAGACGGTTCAAGTGCATAAAACCCCATCAAAATCGGATGAAAAATAAAAATTTGTTATCTCCTGCAAAATCACATTTTAAAAACCTTTTGACCCCTTTTATACAAAAATCTGAAAAAGCTACAAAAAATGCTTGGAGTAACTTTTGTTGCATTTTTATGAGGAATCATTTGAAAAAACCACATCAAAATCAATTTCAAAATAGAATTTTTCCCTATTATACAAAATTGAATTCCCCCTACCCCAACAACTTTGACCCCTTTAAGCTGGAAAACGGTAAAAAATCAGAGAAAAATAAAAAATTCACATCTCCTGCAAAATCCCATTTTTTAAACCCTTTGACCCCTTTTATACAAACAGAGGTAAAACGTGTCCTGTTGGACACAGATGCCCCTGCACTGCAAACAGGAAGTAGATGGACGACAGATCTGAAAAGGGGAGACACGGTACAACTCACCATTATAATGCTTCAGACCA
>JAULBM010072055.1:0-10048 GCA_032357055.1 Geukensia granosissima | reverse complement strand
CACATGGGGACTCACGGAGAATGTAGTACAGGCACTTTACAGAGGGGTTAAAAGAATGTGTAGTACAGGCACTTTACAGGGGGATTCACGGAGTATGTAGTACAGGCACTTTACAGGGGGATTCACGGAGTATGTAGTACAGGCACTTTACGGGGGGATTCACGGAGTATGTAGTACAGGCACTTTACGGGGGGATTCATGGACTGAGTAGTACAGGCACTTTAAATGGGAGTTCACGGAGTATGTAGTGCAAGCACTTATCAGTTGGATTCACGGAGTATGTAGTACAGGCACTTTATAGGGGGATTCATGGAGTGTGTAGTAGGTCTTGATTTTTCATGTAACCATATTATAACAATGTTTACACTCAAAATTAAGAATGTTACATTCCCGATGTAAGGATTGGATAATCTTTGGCCCTTGACCAAAATCAGCTGAATGCTAATTAATAATTATACATTACTACATGTATATATAGATATTACAATATATTGAAGCTATGACCATAAGGTAGGATTTCGACGATCACGTAAATGTGATAAACAGTCGGACTGCCGGCCAATGGGAAATATGTCCAAACGTTCTTCCGAAGGAGTGAGAAAAATTATATGATCTTTGTATTGTGAAAAAGAAAATTATTTTGTAATGTAAAAGTAACATGACAATAAATGAAAGATGGTCATACTTACGCTTTTTCTTTCTAAATCAAAATCACGTGTATCTATAAGCCTCATTTGTCGGAGAGTGACTTGCAGTTCTTTCAGTTGGTCGTTCTTTTGATCGGCTTCGTGTCTGATAGAATTAAAGCGCTTACTGGCTTCACAAACTTTTTGATCCATTGTACTGATAGCTTCCTTAATAATGAGAAAAGTAAGAAATAATTTCACATAACAGTTTCTTTTTTAAACTATGGTCACGGTGGAAAATACAATCAACAGTATTTACGCTTCAAGGAGATCGTAAAACGAACAGGATGGTGTTTTGTATATTATTCTATATGGAAAAAAAACTTTGAAAATTGTCCAGCAGTTCCACCTAAAGCAAAATGTAAAAATTTCAAGGAATGTCGAGCGTAACACGCACATAGGTAAGCATGGTACCATTCGGAAGCTTGAGGTGTCTTCTTAGCAGCAGCCGCAGGGTTGTGGGCAAAATGCCATACGTTTCGTTGTTCGAGCTCTTAAAGCGAACTGGAAAATATCTTGATTTTTTAAGTTGAGACATTTGTTAGAGGTTAGAGGTAGTATGTCTGGGCAAATTCAAATACAAATTAGTTTTGCATTTTTTAAAAGGAAAAGGCAAAAATGACAATGGATTTAATTTTGCTTCTGATATCTGTGGAGTGGCTTGTAATTATAATTTGAAAACAGAGAAGATGAGCATATTAGGAAACTTCAAAAATCTAGACCAAGAATATGGTTAAGAGATATATAGAGAAACTACGATGATCTTTCTAAACCAGTTCATTTCAGTTCAAGGTTTACCCTGGCATGACATGAATAAAAGAACAGAATAGCATAATTATATGAGAGCATAATATTTTAATCAGCATGTTCTTAAATATACTAGTATTTATATGTTATATATGTGTTCATGAATAATATGTTGTATACATATGTATATTGTCATTTTGTACCATTGAGGGCCCATAATTGGAAAATAATGAACTTATAACTTAGAACTTGTGATTGGTCAAAAAGCAGAAAGATACTAATTTTCTTTCGCGGACCTCTCGACCTTTACCAGGACATGTTTTGGTTGTTTCCTCTAACAAATTTTAGGTAATTGAAGTGTTATTTCACATGAAAAAATGATTGATTGATTGATTATTGTTTAACGTCCAGCGGCAAATATTTCATGAACATGAAAATATTTCAGGTATTAAATGCATGGTACCAACTTTTATTTCTATTTTTCTTGTTTTCTGATCTCCCCAGCAGTTGTGATCAGGGACAAAATACTTCATTTTTGTTCAGCCGTGTTCACTAAATAAAATATTGATAATTTGAAGTTAAGAGTGTTGATTGAGGGTGCCAAGTGTTGATAGTATGGTAACCGTTATAATACTTTTGCACAAAAAAACATTTCAAGGTTTCACATTTCGATAATAAATGTATTCAAGTTAAATATCTATTGAAATTATACTGGATTATAAATTCCAAAGTTTAAAAAATAGGTGAAAATATAGAAAAAAAATATGTGATTATGTGATATATCAGTAATATGGGATGAAGACTCGCGTCTTACGGTACATGAAGTTCACATTACTCATGTTACTGTATAAGTGATTTGTATGATTGTATAATAGAACGTGATGGCCGTTTAATTAAAGTTTCAATTAACACTTTTTTTCTAAAAAAAGTGGGAGCAAATAAAAACTTTGGAAAACTTCCTGTAGTTTGAATCTAATTTTTAGTAAAAGCGGAGCCCAATATTCCCCAGGATCCATTGTCTCCTCCATATAGACTTACCGCCACTGTACATCGCTGCATCGATAGAAGTTCTTCTTTACGATTTTGGAAAACTGAGTGTATAACTTTCTCATCTCCCTAGAAACAAAAATATATGAGGCATTAAACTATATAGGATATTTTCTTTAGTAAGGTAAAGGGAGAAATAAACATTTCGGTGAAGGAAACGACCATTTGATTTTTTGATTGATTGATTAATTGTTTTTTAACGTCCAGTGGCAAATTTTTCATGCATATGCAGGACGGAAACAAGTTAGCAAACAATAAATCAATATGTAGACTGTAACAAAGGGACTGGTAAGGAAAGTACTTCTATACTGCCACTGTAAAAATTGCGGGTTGGATAGGGGCGGAAAATTTAGCCGTGTAACTGGCCGCCTACTGACCACCCAAAAAGAGCTGTTACAATGGGTCTTTAGCGTGTTTAGGACGTGGCTTTTCCTAAACACGGGGCGTCGTTAACGTCTCGCTCCTGACGGATTGTGAATTTATACATCCTCCACAATCAGGGACGCCCCTTTTAGAGGACTAGATCTCAAGGACGGAGATACCTAGTGCTTATTCCCTGGCACAACCTTTGAGAATGGGAAACACTGGAGGATTTTCAAAATAAATATTCATATAAAATGTTTGCTGTTTTGTTGTAAATGCGAGAAATCCCCCACCTCCAGAAATTCAATTGGTCGTTCCCTTACTTAGTCTTGTTAGAAGTGTCAAACAATTAATTTATATTTAACTTCTAAGTATCAAAACGAGAATTATTGAATTGTAGTACCTAAAATTTCATTATCGACAGGGCTACACTATGGAACTTACGTATTTGTCACAGAATCTGAATTTTTTATAAGGAAAATGTTGGAAATATATTTTAGATATAAATGTACCTATTACAAACATATTTATCGTTCTTTGAATTATTTGCAAATGATTTAAATTAAAATTCGCTTTTACCTGGATTATATGGTTGTGAGTCAAAGCAAGTAATGTTTGTATCCTGCTTACAGCGAATATTTCGGCCTTGTGGAAATGGGCTATTTTTATATTTCAAGCTGTACAAGTAGTAAATTGGTGAATTCAATGTTGCTTACATTAATGCTTTTTGCTAGAGTAACACGTTTCTTTTTATTTTCTTCCCTCAGTCTAGAAATGAGCTGCTCAAATCGGACTTTCTTTCCTTCAGAACTTTCGTAGAAGGCACGCGCATCTCGCTCTAAAAAAACAGATTAACAAAATTAATAAAGGACAGAAAAATGAGAGATGATTTAAAAAAACATGCAATGACGAAATATCTTTAAGTTTTTAGCATGGGTATTTCACAGGAATATTGTTAATTTTCAGTTGTAGATCAAAATCAAATTTCTAACACATGAAAACATAGGTGCAAAGGGAGGGGGTGTTACTGTCTCTTGTCCCCAAGCACCTATGGGTATAATAAAACAGTTCTGGCCCTCTGCATCAGTGAATATTCAAAATTGTCAACCTTTGGAGTTGACAATTTTGAATATTCACCTCTTCAGATGGCCATAATTATATATTACATGTATCTCTTTTGGTAAACCACACAGGATAAGTAGCAATTCTACATATTTCGTATTAGTGAGCACTATCTTAGAATAGAAACTAGAAGGCATGTACGCAAAACAGATAAAGTCCCTTGAATGACGTGAAAGGATCTGTCAGTATTGTGATTCACATACTTGAAATAGAGGATGAGATGTATTTTCTCTTTACTGTAAACTTTACAACACCACTAGGAAAAAAGCTTATGTATGACTTGTTTGCCACCAACAAAAACCTAACTCTACTTAATTTACATCAACGATTTGGAATTTGTCGAATGAAAACAAAAGCATTAAAGGTCAATTGAATAATTATATATAGACCAATCATTATCAACTATTTTGATAGGCGTGTGCAAATTAAGTGTGTATGTGCATATGATTGCTTTTTCTTTTTGTTTATTTTATGATTATGTGCCCACTGGGGCCTTTTAATTATTAGGCTTTATAGTGTATTATCATGTTTCAGATAAGGAACAATATAGAAAACAGTGAGCCTGTATTGCTCACCTGACTCCTCCTTGATTCTTACCAGGAAGTATTGTGGTAGCAGCCAACTTGATTGGCAGGCAGACGAAAAATAACGAGAAAATCTTACATGACCGTTGTGCTTTGATTATCAATGAGACAGCCATTCAAACCATGTAAATCACAATCTTCTATGCGATCGTTTTTCAAAATATTGAAGTATAATGCGGTTTAACGTCATTTTCATATATATTTCAGTCATATTGCGGCGGTCAGTTCCGTAGAAGCCGGAGTGCTCGAAAGAACCCCCGACCACAAAAAAGTATATCATAATCAAGGTTTTTTAATACAATGACCCTCTGATGAGTTATTCATGTATACAAATATTATTATTCATATGAATAAATCTTTTGCTCGTTTTTCAACTGAATAACAAAAAAGTTGCCTCAACCAAGAAATGGTCTGAACGGTTTTACTTTACCGCATCTGTGTTACCCTGTGCTAACTCCCGTTCATTACATCTGTGGTACCATCTTCTACATTTGTGTACCTCCCGTTAGTACCATCCTCTACTTCCCGTTCATTACATCCGTGTTACCCTCTTCTGGCTCCTGTTCATTACATCAGTGGTAACCTCTTCTACATTTGTTTACCTCCCGTTCATTACATCCGTGTTACCCTCCTCTATCTTCCATTCATTACATCCGTGTTACCCTCCTCTGCCTCCCATTCATTACATCCGTGGTACCCTCCTCTATCTCCCGTTCATTACATCCGTGTTACCCTCCTCTACCTCCCGTTCATAAAATCCGTGGTACCCTCTTGTACCACCCGTTCATTACATCCGAGATAGCCTCCTCTACCTCCCATTTAATACTTCCATGGAACCCTCCTCTACCTTCCGTTCATTACATCCGTGGTACCCTCCTCTACCTTCAGTTCATTACATCCGTGGTATCCTCCTCTACCTTCCGTTCATTACATCTGTGGTACCCTCTTTTACCTTGTTCATTACATCCGTGGTACCCTCCTTTACTTCTCGTTCATTACATCCGTGATACCTTCTTCTACCTCCAGTTCATTACATCAGTGGTACCCTCCTCTACCTCCCGTTCATTAAATCCTTGGTACCCTCCTCTACCTCCCGTTCATTACATCCGTGGTACCCTCTTCGTCTGTTTCTAGTTCATTACATCCGTGGTACCCTCTGACTCCTGTTCATGACATCCGTGGTACCCTCCTCTACCTCCCGTTCATTACATCCGTATTACCCTCCTCTACCTTCCGTTCATTACATCCATGGTACCTTCCTCTGTCTCCCGTTCATTACCTCTGTGGAACCCTCTTCTACCTTCTATTGTGGTCGTTCATTACATCCATTGGGCCCTCTTCTACCTCCTGTTCAATACATTCGTGTAACCGACTTCTACGCCCCGTTCATTTGTCTAGCCTAAAACTTAATTTTCCTTTGTCAGAATTTCAATAGTCTTGTAGCTCGGCGTCAAGTCTATGACGAAACAGTCGGTGTTCAAAGTACAAATGATAACCTTTTTGTAAAAAAAAAATCATGTACCTAGTTTTCTCAGCAAAGCTCATTCGGTGTTCGTTAAATGGTAGGTAACGGTTACACTATTTTTAAAACTACAAGTAAAATTTAACCTCGCGTAAAAATGTTGGAACTACTCGGATAAACTACCTTTTAAATGGAGTTTCCCGCGTATTTCATCAATCTGTTCTTGGGTGGACCACGCGGACATGACAACTGATTTCTTGATGTCGGGTCTTGGCATGGCTGTATAGGCTAAAACAAAATGACGATAGTTTGTACACAAGAAGAAGAATCATCAAGTTTTTTCAATCATCATTTACCATGTTATACACTCTAGATATGTTTCACGTACGTTTTGTTTTCTAATTTTCAAAAGAAAGGATATGGAATAGATCTACATGCAAAAAAGATACGATATCTATCACACAATGTCTTACCTGTAGAAGTTTAGATTCTACTGCCCTTTGTTGGGTGGCTGTCTCATGGACAATCATGCCATATCTTCCATTTTTACATTACATACGTCTTTAACAATTATTCGAAAGCCCGATATTACTTTGTGTAAAGCGCTTTCTGGATTTACCTTCATCAGTCACACAAGAGGGCCAAAATAGGAAGATCAGTCAAACTTTATGAATTTCTAATTACATTTATGAAATGCCCACTCAGATAATTTAAACATGCTGGATACTTTTCGTAATATCCAGATTTTTACCCCGTCCTTTTTATTTCTCCATTTGCTTTGAAAAACGAGTCTATTTTGCAGCGAATAGAAAAAATAAGTAATATTTCGATTCACATATATATAGTTCGGAATCGTGAACTGTATCACAGTATCTTAATAGGTATGTGCATAGTTTAATAAATGATTGATTGTTTGATTGATTGATTGATTGATCGATCTTGTCGTGGTCGTCCAGACGAGAGTTTATTAATTAATGATGATGCCCAGACGAGAGCTTATTAATTACTGATGATGAATGAGCTTTTTTTACTTACAAACTTCACATTTTTCATAATGAAAACCCACAAGGGGATTTATACAATTTGGTGTCTGCAACATAATTATCCTTCAAAAGTATAGTAAAATAAAAATAAAAAAAAAATAATCTGTATTTTTTACAAGGCATGTAAGTGCATTCATAATCGGCTTACTGTCAGTTTGGAAATCGCCTTTTTACAATTTTAAAGACTTTAAAATAGGATGTAGGTGGCATACTTTTCACTGAAAATGTATCTACGTATGTCGTCATTTTAGTGCAAAATATTTTCTTATTCCTTAAAAGATTTTTTTTACTATTTATGAAAAAGTGATTTGAATGGGGAAATTTTTAAAGTAAATATTTGCTGCATTAAAATCAAATTTCCTTAATAATGATTGTAAAACCATATATTTGGTGTTAAACTGTAAAATATATTTACCTGATCATAAAACAACCAAACATTTGAACTTGTAACCTGAAATAGGCTATTAATAGCTGATTTAAGAAAAGCCGCCAAAATGAGTTATCTCCCTTCTCCATGCAAAAATTGCAACTTACCCAGATTTGAAGCAACCATTGAATAAATTTTCACAATTATTGATAATTTATTTATAGTTTTATTAAGCATTATTAATCCAAAACAGATCGAAATATGATAAAAAATATGATAAAACTGGAAAAAGCTGTTTTCTGAAGTGAACTGCGCTGACAGTAATATAAATATTTGGCGGTGATATCTTAATTACAACTTTTTATACTGACTTAAGTTTATCAGAATTAAGTTAATCTGGATTACTTCAAACGCTAACATTTAAAATTTTTCTATTAATTCACCAGTATAACCGCCGTGACAAACGTTCTCAATATTTAGATATAGATTTTCTTGTGGTAACTATCTACAATTGTCTTCTTTAAGTGTTCTAGATCTGAAGTAGTTATAACCTCCGTAACGATAAAATACAGCATTCTAAATCTTTGTTATTCAAGTGCTGTTGAATAAACATACAGGAATGAAAATTTGCGATTTTTAATAGTAATGTGAATCAACATTAGAATGACTGTATATATCCGCATGTCTTCATTAATAGGTAACAAAAAATTTATTCTTTTAATTAATCTCTTTCAACAATTCATATAAACAACTAGACCGGCACGCTGATTAGGGGTTTAAACGTGCTAGCTCACGAAAGCAGTAGTCCGCAGTAAGACATGCTGCTTTAACCTGATGCATTATTCTGACTCTTGGTCGACCAGTCTTTGTACTTACTCTTATTGAATGCTGCTGCAGTAAATACAAATTTAGATGTTTTTGGTTTGAAGTAACGACCTTCCGCACTTGAGGCGAGCACGCTTACCATTACACCACAGATATACGTTCAATAAATATTCACCTGAAAATTTCTGTCGAAGCAGCGATGTAAACAACCCCAGTCGCCAAGAATGCAACGTCACAATTTTAGTTGCGACGACGTTTGCATCTGCGATGACATGGCGCCCATTTTACAATGCACTCGTTGAGAGTTACGTATACGTACATTGTATGTAAGAGTTCTTTAGTTTAATTGGTGCCGCCGCGGTACGCATGTGACAGCATTGCTACCTAGGTTTTGGTTAAATTGCTACTGATGATAGATTCCTCTTTGAAACACGTAGCATAATCAAATTCCCTATATTTGTACAACATCGGTAAACTGTGGGTATTTTGAAATCATTAGGTCGATGCCACTGTTGGTAGATCAGAGGTCCCTGAGGGTATTCATCAGCCCAGTCGTCAGACTTGTTAATATCTGACAAGAAGTTTTACAAAAATTTCCGTTACTTAAAAATTCTAAAACCTTAAAATTACGAAACATGCTTCATTCTTTGTATTTCACACAGTCAGTGTCCTTTCTGCTGTCTCCATATTTCGGTTTGTTTTAGATATGAATACTTCTTAATACTATTTTTTGGATTTTGGGTTAAATGCTGCTGATGAAGATACTCATTGAATCACGCGTCCAGCATAAATCAATTTTCCATTTTTTTTTTCCGAAAATCTGACATCACAAAGTTGGAAGACTTTAAAGTGCAAAGGCGAAACCAAGCAGAACGGAGGATGGAGTCGTTGGTGAACGTCATTCATTATCGAGTTTTTTCGGGTTTTTTGTGAAATGATCGCCTGGCCAAACGCCAAAATTTCTGGTCGGCAGTATCGACTTCCGAAAAATTATAGTGATAAATAGAGTGAACGGGGATTATTATTTTAAGAAATGAAACGAAAGATTTTAATTTCATAATTTAGCAATCTGACATAGCTAATTACTAATCAAATGAAAAAAAACGGTTTCGTTTCGCTTCGATTCTTTGCTTTTCGTTTCTTCTAAAATGGTCTTCACAAACAATTTCTTCAAGGGCGTCGGCATTACAGAGTGGAGCGGAGTCTATTAATAGGTTATCATTTTTTTCTCAAAACAGATTATAGAAAATTTTACATCTTGATATCAGCAATTAAAATTGGAAAGCAGAAAACAGTGAATTCAAAAATTTATAGGAAACAAATAAACAGCTCAATCCCAAAGCAAATTCTACATTAAACATCGGTCATAAAGATGATATGAAGCCTAAAAAAATTCTTTCATTACACAATCGGTCTTAAAGATGATATGAAGCCTTAAAGAATATTCTTTCATTAAAACATCTGTCTTAAAGATGATATGATAACTGACTTTGTGTTTTACTGCAGGTAATATAAAATTACCGGTGTTATACTGTCATTCTTATGAAAACCCGGAAATAATGTTATCAATTAAATTTTAATTATAATACTAATACACCAAGGGACGGTGCTCAATGACACCAGACCACAAGCAAATAAATGTTGGTACTCTAAATATTACTCTCTTTTATTAGTTCGCAAATCTGAACTAATATATCAATATTTTCTACGTTACATATCCAAATTAGTTTTTCATCTTGATTAAGTAATCTGAAATTAGGACAGCAATCGTTAACTGTCTTATCAATAACATTTCTCTTAAG
>JAULBM010072044.1:0-10049 GCA_032357055.1 Geukensia granosissima | reverse complement strand
ATTACAGTGTCAAACAAATTATTGTGTCAAACATATTACAATGTTCTATTGTTGACATGCAGGTGACACACGTCTTCCGGGGAAGACTCAAAGCTAAGTTCAATTTGTAATTCATGTAATTTTTTGCTTGAATAAACTTTCTTAAATTAATTTTTGCTTCACTCTTTTGACAGAAAACAAAGAGAAGGTAATTATGATGTAGTATCAGGGACTAGATATGTAGGAGATGGAGGGGTGTATGGATGGGACCTAAAGAGAAAATTTGTAAGGTAAAGTCGCTGTATTGATCGAAACTAAGTGTGAAGTTTAAAAACTTCAGGGCACTTGTAGATCTTCAAAGTTTTATAAGTTTTAAGTTGACATATCAAGCTAAGTTATTGCACATTTAATACATAGTTTGTTGGAGATGAAACTCCTCTGTCATTTTTCCGATATTGATAATTAATCTCCTTAGAGATGTACTGTAGTCTCCCAATAGATATTTTGGAAGCCTGGTTGGCTGAGTGGTCTATGTGGTTGATTTAAACATATCTGAAAATCTTTATAGATCAATGTAGTCTATCTCCAATACTGCAGGAGTTCACGCCTGACTTTGTACCACACAAAAAGGTTCCATTCGACTGAATCACAACACAATTAGGTTTGTAAGTTACCTGCCCAAAGTTGGTGGTTCCCTCTGGTTGCTCCGACTTCTTTCAACAGTAAAACTGACTCCAGGTAAATGACTGAAATATTGTTCAAAGTGGTGTAAAACCCACAACAATAGATATTGTTATATTCTGTAGGACATTTAAATCTTATTTGTTTGATTAAAAAACTCCTATACATAGAAAGGGTTTTTGTTAGTTACATCTAATATTTATTTAAGCTTTCATTTTCTAGAACACAATTCCTTCTGTATTCTTGTGTTATTCCAGCTTCAGGTTAGGTGTAGGAGATTTAACATATCAATATAAGAAATGTGTTAGAGGAGTTTGACATCATTGCCAACAAACTTGATATTATATTTACAGTAATAATTTTTTATTATAGGAACATTTATTTGTATGTGTTTGAAAAGCTATGGCATTTTTTTTATATTTAATCCTATAATATTCCATTTTGTTTTTTAGGTGAGTTTAGCATAGATTTTATGTAATGAAGTTAATGATTTTGTTAATTTTTAGTCGAACAGCCAACTATATTACACAGATATTACTGAGACCTGGTGCTTCAGATGTCACAGGCAGCTTTAGGTGAGTGTCAAAATATAAGAGAGATGTTATATCTCTTCAGACCACAGAAACCAGCTCTCTCACTTGTAGGAGTTTGTCTAACAAAGGGAGTGATAATACATTTCAAGGGTAGACAAAGCTTTATATCACTGACAATTGTGATCAATATTTTATTTAAAGTTACAATATTTTAGAAAAGAGACAAATTCTCAGACTTTAAACTTGTGTTAAGAGATCAAATTAGGAATGAAGAAAAAAGTGGTCTAATAAGACAAGTGGTCTCTTCAAAGAGGTTCATTATTGAAAAAATATTACACAATAAGAAAGGAAAAGGAAACTCTAGTTGCTTATAGAGGCTTGGTTATTATCAAAAAGTTTGGCATGGTTACCTCATTTGCAGGAAGATCATTTTCCTAAGTAAATTTTAATCCAAATGGAGGTAAGTAATCAAAATGATGAATTAATTTTCACTATCTTTGTTCTCACAATATTTCCACAAAATATCTACACACAAATGCTAATATTTAACCAGACATTTTATAGAAATAAGCATTATTCGAGATACCCACAAATTCTTATACTTTTACATTACTCTAAATGAATTAAAAATGAAATACATGTGTCAATTCAAACTTTATTGAATTTTTTTCAGATTATATAGAAAAGAAGTATTAGAGAAACTCATAAATGCTTGTGTATCTAAAGGATATGTTTTTCA
The DNA here is from genome assembly GCA_032357055.1 of Geukensia granosissima. Lineage (NCBI taxonomy): Eukaryota > Metazoa > Mollusca > Bivalvia > Mytilida > Mytilidae > Geukensia > Geukensia granosissima. Next base: position 8,117 of record JAULBM010072044.1, on the reverse strand, counting down.
AATGGAGATGATTATTAGAGCCAGACAATTTGGTTATAAGATTGGAGAGGTATGTCATATGGTTGTATTGTAATCCAGCTATTGTGTTAAAACATTTGTTTAATTAATAGGAGGCATGTTAATATGGTCTCTCTGCTGTTTTGTGAAATCTATTCAAATAATTAAACCGTTTTAAAAAGCACAGGTATTGGTAGTATCTCATTTGGGAAGTTTCTTACCTACTTGTAGGTCCATATAGGTCTTCCAAATTCCCTTTTCCTGTTTCCTTGTGAAATGTAAAGCATAGTCAAAGTCATCAAACAACTGTGACTTTGGGTGCATTGTCAATGTAAGACAACAAACCTTTCCTTATTGATAATTTCTATGATTTAAAATGAGATGCATACAATTGATTGTTGTTGATTGTTGGTTGCTTAACTTCCAGTGGCAAATATTTCATGCATATTCAGGATGAGAACAAGTGCAACAAGTATCAATATCGAAAAAGGGGTGGGATGCGACACAACAGGGCAACGGTTTTTGACTGCCACTGGAAAAAGGGAATGATGGGTAGGGATGGAAATTTAGCCTTTTGCAGTAACATTAGCCTTCTCTTTTTGAAAATTACAAAGGGGTTTTTTACATGCAAGTAGCGTAGCTCTTCCAAACACGTCACCCACTATGGTCCACGGCCAGTCTTTCTGTATTATAATCTGGCAACCCCCCAACGAAAGGGCCTACACTTGGGTTCACTCTGGGTCAGCTTTGGGTCGAGCCCTGGAGACCGCTCTGGTGCCCAGAAGATGCATCCAAAGAGCTTTTAAGGACTAATTGTAACCTGATATGATAGAGGCCAAAATATTGGAAATCCAATATGGGGCAGCTATTTGTTTCCCTGTGACAAAAAAGTCGCGGAAGCGAGATAAAGGCATCTTGTTTCTGGTGGCAGCAGCAGTGATGTCAGTGATTGAAAACTATGGAAATCGGGATGATAACCTTAGTTGTAGGTCCAAATTATTTATTATATAGCTTCATCAATACATGTACAGTGCAAATCAACATTTAAATGAAAGCTTCATCACTCAGTTAGGCATGAGCGATCACTAAAATTTTTTGCAGGCAGTTTTTAAAGCCCAACCAGTAGCCATAGCCACTTGATATTTTATATTGATTATATCAGTACATTTTGATTCCACACCCACTTGATGGCCTCACCCCCTAAGTTATGTATGAGCAGTCACCAAGTTTCTACACTTAAGTCCTCACCAGCAGTCCTGTCCACTTGTTATTTGGTATGTAGTTGTGTCTGTATATTAGTAAATCCTGATTCCACACCCACTTAATGGCCCTGCCCCCTCAGTTATTAATGAGGCATCAATATCTGTTTCATAGGACTGGCCAAGGAGTTTCTACAGTGACAACCAGTAGCCTATCCACTTGGTATTTGATATTGAGTTACTTCTATATTAGTAAGTTTGGATTCCACAACCACTTGATAGCCTTGTCCCTCAGTTATGCATGAGTGATCTCTAAGTTTTTCAAAAGCTGTTTCTTCAGCCCCAACCAGTAGGCCTAGCCACTACATAGAACATACACCTCAAGCAAGGTGTTTATTTTCTGTATGGGAGGTTAGTACAGTTCAGATAGGTCAGGAACCTGGTAAAAATGTTACTGACCTATGCTGCTGATTTCTGACCAGATAATACAAGTCAAATCCAGTGTTATCAAGGAAGGTGATCCTATTATCAACATGTCATTCTGTGTAGTGAAATTTTGATGATTTAGAAGTACATAAATACCTGACACAAACATGGGTCATCTTGGGTCAAGGTCAAAGGGTTAGAGACAATTCTTAATAGGTTATCAGTGGGATATTGGTTTATTGACATGATAGGAGATAGAGATAATGATATCATAGATTATTATTTATATAACTGTTGTAATCCATTGCAACCTGTGAAAAATAAGCCTTGTGTAATAAGAACACTTTCCGACTAATCATATAAGATCATGAACCTGCCTAATCAGAACACTTTCCTTTTATTAACTGACTTTTCAGTCCTGTTTGTTTTAGAGAGGCTTCTCTTTTTGTATAGTAAGTTGCACATTGATTAAATAGCCTTGCTGATTTATTGTTGGCAATGTGAAAATTGAGATATGTTGTGTAACAAAGCAAAAAGCAAAATTTTTGTTATTACAGTAAATGCCCATTTTTATTTCAACGGCCAATTCTCTAATATAACTTAGGAAAAAATCAACTTTTTGTTTGGCAAAATTATTTCCAAAAATAATTCGTGTTAGATTTGAATCTGTGTCATTGTCATATTAAATATTATCTGCTCATCCTCCTTAATGCTGTGATGGAATTCAACCAAACTTGGACAGATTATTCTACATGAAGTGATGTGTTTCACCTCCAAAATATATAGTTTGACAAACTTGTTAAGTAATCTAAGTTATATTGTGGCCCACTAGTCAATACAAGCTTCAAAATATTGTCCACTTACACTATTGCTTCCTATGATAAAGTCTGAGGACGGAATACAACACATTGAAGACCATGAAAAATTGTCCTCTTGGTTTTTCCTAATAAATATATAACTGGAACATCACTATTTACACAGGACACTTTTTTGGCATACATATGTAGGATTTTATATGGTGTTGAACAAAATGTGCCCACTTATTTACTTATTATATATTGCTGACCTTTTTGTTCTCAATTTAGTCCAAATCTAATTGTAGCAAAATTATGACGTAAAAGATTATAAACCCTTATGAATAGATAAGTTAAAATAGATATCTAAGTATGTCATCTCCACCACATTTCAGTTGAATAGTTAGAGGAAAATAGATGAATACCATCATTTTAAGTGATGAAATGGCAAAAAGGCTTTGTTTTCTGCCAAAATGTTTGTGTATGCTATATCCACATTTACAGTTTAACTTTGGATTCTTGTTTCTTGTGATTCAGCTGAAATGGAAGAAATCTTCACCTTTTCACCTGAATTTTTGTGTATTCTATATATAAATTTTCAGTTTAACATTGGTTATATGAACTTAAAAAGCTCAAATATCATAGATACGTTTCACCCATGATTGATTTCAATCGTGTTCCCTTGGGATTTTATATGTTACCAAATTGACTGTTTTTGTAAATTACCAGAGTTTTAAAATTTCAGTCATATATTTACACAGGACTGACAAATTTGAGGAGGTCTTACAAAATATTTGCCTCTATCAATCCTGTGACTGGCAGAATAAAAAGGTTTTGTTAACTCTGAATTACAAGAATAAAATTGATTTATAATGCAAATATTGTTCATATTATAGAGGTTTCCTTGCTTATGTTGTCTTTTATGGCTTATTACTGATCTTTTTGTTTTTTAGGTACCCATATCCTTTGTAGACAGAGTGTATGGAGCCTCAAAACTCGGTGGATCTGAAATAATTTCCTTTCTTAAAGGACTTCTTTATTTGTTTGCTACAACGTAACTTATGTGCAATATAGAAAATCCAAGCATTTTTGTGTTGAAATTCTTTCAAAAGTATATTTAGTTTTATTTAGTTCTGGTTGTCATAGTTGCAACAAGTTATTCTATCAATAACTTAAACAAAATATAAATTAATAATATAGAAAAAGGAGATGTGGTATGGTTGTCTATGAGACAGCCATCCAAACTGTTTCAATCGCAAAAAAGTTCTACAATTACCATAAGGCCTTCAATAATATACAATGGCCTTCTTAGGAGGTGGACATCCATAATTGTCAACTTATAAGGGTTGTTTTCCCGAGGGAAAACAACATTTACAAGTTGACAATTATGGATGTCCATTGACTAAGATGGCCATAATTGTTTTATTAAAGGAATTCAAGTAACTATGAAACAGAATTACTGATAACCAAAATTTTCTGTGTATCAAGCTACAGAAATTGAAAACAGATCTATGAAAATATGACTGCATTTGCCATTTCTTTGCATTTTGCAAACGATTTCTGTTTTGCGGTTGTCGCCACCTAGTAGCGAAAATTTTGGGGTTGTCGAGGGTGACAAAACTATTATTTACCGTTCGTTGTGAAAAATTTGGGTTGTCGAGGGGAACGTCACAATTATAAAAGTCACCTGACAGCTAAACGGACCTATCATGATTACTTTTATATAATGAGGTTAAATAATAGACACATATCCACACCGTACTGCTGTAAAAGGCCCCAAAAGTAAAATGTGGTGATATTCAAATGTAACAACTTTTGGCCAAATAAGTTTGTTTGTTTGATTGGGGTTTAACGCCACTTTCAACAACAATATTTCAGTCATATTGCGGCGGTCAGTTTTACTGGTGGAGGAAGCCGTAGTACCCATAGAGAACCACTGACCTTGGGCAGGTAACTGACAAACCTTATAATGTGTGATGCGAGTTAATCGCAACCCATTTTGTATGGTACAAACCGGGGGTGCAAACTCTCCTCATATAGGTGTTAGGATACAATGATCTGTACAGGTAAGTTTAAATCAACTACCTAGACCACTCGGCCACCCAGGCCCCGGCCAAATAAGTAAACAATGTAAAACATTTCAACATAAAAATGACATCACTGACTACAGGTTCCTGGCTTGGGACAGGCACATTAAGTATGTGGCAGGGTTAGACATATTTGAGATTACTAACCCTTCTCTTAACCTGGGAAAGTGATGAAGTTAGTTCTTCAATAACTTAAACAAATAAAGACTGTAATGGCGTACATAAAACACAACAATGCATTTCAAGATTCCCCTAAAAATCAGCATTAAAAAGAACAAAAAACAACAATAGTAACATGTTTATTTCAGTGTTAAATAACGTTACTTGTAATCGCATTGCTGTAACGAGACTAAGAAAGTCTCAATAAATATTATATGCAGTATTTTACAATGTCAATATGTCTCAATTATTATTTATGTATTCAATTTGTAAGTTAAAAGTTATCATCATACAGAAAATATATATTCACATTCATCCATCAATCTTTTTTTTGTTTGTGCAAACTGCAATTTCAGCAAAACTGACAGTATATAAAAATAGGAGATGTTGCATGATTGTCCATGAGACAACCATTCACCAAATTACATCAAAATTAAATTAGACAAGTTCATAATGTTTCTGTATAACATGAACTGTAAATTCAGAAATTAATGTGATGTTTTTATTACATTTTGTATTGCGAATAATGCGACCTATTGATAATTGCAAAAATAAGAACTCACATTCTCATTTCTATAAACTACAATTGCATACAGGTTGTCTTTAAATTGCATTAATTTATCTCGATATTGGATTGAAGTTTCAAAATTGCAATATTAAATGAACGCAATAATTTCTGAATTTACCCTATTTAAATTATTATGAAGTGAAAAAGTTTTAGTTGGGGGTTTCATGATAATGATACATTAGAAAATTGTACAAGGAATTTAAAGATACCAAAGGGGCAGACAGAAATTGTTAAGTTGGAAGACAGACAAGACACATATCCAACTAAATTTAATGTATTGGATCAGAAAAAAATATTAACAACAATATAAACTGTAATATTTATGTCTCTGACTGAAGAACAAGTTTACCAATTCATATATATATATATATTTATATATAACACTGTAAAATGAAATACACTGTACTCATATCCCAACAAACTGAAATCGGAAGCTAAACAATACAAGGAATGAAGCCTCCTCTGTTATCAAGGGCAGGTTTAGGGGTGGGCAAAAAGGAAAAGAATTTGGTAAATTTTGGTCTTTATCTCCATAAGAAATCAAGAAATTTGATGAATCAAGAGGTCCACAAAAAGGACCCCACCTCCCTTTCCCAAAGTACAGATCCGCCTCTGGTTATTTCAGGTGTTCTGAATTAAATTATTGCTGGAAATTCCGGCATAATATTTAGTGAAACTCCAGACAAGTCTGAGAACTGAACTCTGTTCCACCAGCAGACTTTAATTCTTTCAAAATTTAAAGATTCTGGTTGCACACAATATTAGTCAGCAGGGGGCAATACAGACAATAGTTCCTAGTTTAAAACTGTTTCATTCACAAGCAATTTTTTTTAATATTCACATTAGAATGCATTTTTTGTTGGTGGTCTAATTCGAAGACAAAAAGGTGATTTTCTTCTGCAGTCTGCTTCCAAAATGACCTGTCAATACAGGGTGACCTCTATTGTTAATTCAGAAATAATTACATTTACTTATTATTATGATTTAGGATTTTTTGCTGAAAATGTGATTTCAGAAAAAGTTTCATAAACAATATGAAAATGTCAAAATACCAGTTCTTCTTATGGTGATTCTCATGTACTCACAATATTCATAATAATTTATAAATTTACAGTATTTATTTTTGGCTCTTTGCCAACTCAACCATTACGCCTGGATTGGCTTTTGCATTATATGTATTATTATTTTTTTATTATTATTATCAAAAAAGATACTTTCACTCGAAAAACAAAATAATTATAAACTGTGTTTGGCATCACATTACTATGGCCATGAAGTCAGATTTTATGGAAAAAGATGGAAGCCATGTAACAACAAAAAAGACTGTGTTCCACTGAAGAAGGCCAATATGGCTGTAACATTTTGAGTAAATGGATCAGATAAAATAATATAAACTTATAGGGTTTTTTTGGCATAATATGACATTTTCCAGATATTCAGATAAATGTCGTTTATATATGCTATATAATTTTCTCTAATCCTCTTACTGACACTTATAAAAATTAAAGATATATATATATTACAATTATATGCACTGAATAAGATGGCCAATTAGTTTTAACCTGTTTTATAAGTGGATCTTCTCCAAATACTTGTACTACAAATTTATTTACAAGGACATTTTCTAAAGGTTAACAACACATCATTAAGTCATATCAAAACATGAATCAGAGATATTCACCACTTACAAAAAAAATCTTTTCAAAATTACATCATTACACTACACGTGAATCTATTCCAATTTGCATTTGAATCATTTAGGTGAAAAAAGCACTACAGCTCAATCATATTTACAATTTTACATAGTACTCTACATTTATGATGAAATGTTTTATCAATAGTTATTTATGCTATTGATCAACCTTTTTAAAAACCTTTATTTTTAAACAGAGTAGGGAACATCCTTATGCAACTGGGGTTTTAGGGTGTTTTTTTTAAAGTTGTGGTTTTGCCATGACATGATGTGAGCTTTTTTTTATTCTAAAGGCAATCTGTGTTACATAGGGGCATTTTTAATTATTAAAATGAGTTAATTAACACTTTCCTGAGAAATTCATCAACATCTTCAATGCCTAAACTAGGGTTTCGTTAGACAGCAAGCTCGCAAAAATGATGTATTTTCATAAATTGGCTTCTTATGGCTTTTTGAGGGCAGCATGTTGAAGCACCGTGCTAAAACAGGCTAGGAAAACCCCTGAAAGGGACAATTCACAGGTCTCAAATTGAGGAAGGTTTCACAGTATTGTTTTTGTCTTCTATCACACATTGGAAAACATTACAGTCACCACACCATCACTGAACAAATTATCTCATCAGCAGTGAGGGAATTGTCAATGATCACTATGATTTCCTGGTTGAAATGGTTATGTTCCTTCATGTTGAGGTCTTAAAACTCAGATCTGGTAACTTGTGCTAGTCTGTTGTATACATAACTATAATACAAATTCTGAAAATCCACAGGCAACCAGTTCACCATCTTTGTCTTTTAACCAAGTCTTTGAAGAATATGTCCCCTGTTAAAAACAACAGACACAAATTGTTTGGTATTGGTGACTTTAAGATATATATTAACATATATAAATATTCACGTTAAGTACAACAGAATTATTGTTTGTTTGTTTTCTTTTTCTTATTTTTAGAACCTTTTCACAGTAGAAATACCCATGGGTACAAACTGATTCTCGAACTAATAATAGCAGTTTGATTTATTCGCCAATATTAAGGCTGATCGAATTTTGGAATTTTCAATTTAGGATATTTTTTCAGTTGATAAGCTTTTCCCAATTTTTGGCAATATACTCGTATCTCACTTTTTATACGACCGCAAAAATTTGCGGTCGTATTATGGTATGATGCTGTCGTCGTCGGCGTCGTCGTCGTCGGCGTC
>JAULBM010072024.1:0-10049 GCA_032357055.1 Geukensia granosissima | reverse complement strand
TTATTCAGTGAAAGGACATCATCTATATAGCGGAACGTGAAACCAAAAGATTGAGCCAACTTCTTTTCTTTTCTCTGTAGAAGGCTCTGCATGAAGTCAGCTTCATACGAATAAATAAACTAACCATTCATGGTTGTTGTCCCTATTGGAACCCTGATTGTTTGTACATTTATTTGTATTGATAATAATTCCTTTGGTTTTCATAAAAAATCTACAATTTTATATAGTCCTAAGCATTGTACTTTCATTTATGTAGCCTGATCAAAAAATTGTATATAATTTAGTTATATAATAATAATGATTTCTACAATATGTTTTTATTTTTCCAGGTACATGTAATCTGGCTAGGAAATATTCTTTGGAAATATATAGATATATCTTTACGTTTTTTAAAGCATTATACTTACATTTTTTACCTCTCATATGATGTACCTTAACATGTACCTTTTTTGGATAAGCATAAACATATTAACATATATTTATTTATTGACTAAATGTCGGGAGACAGTAACACATTCATCATTAAGATTTTTCACAAATGTATCGGAATTCATCTGAGAACAAACTCTAATCTGGACTAACCATCAACAGGTATGCAAGGAATCAAACTGTTTTGAATTTAAATTCAGAAGTTAAAGTAGAGTTCAAATTACAATTATCAAACAATTTTAAGATATGTTCATATGCCGAAATGAAATTTTCTTTAACCTTGTTTTGACGTAACTTTGTTCAAAAGTTCATGTACATAAAATAAAAAGATTTATGGTGTATACTTATGCGGTAATATATCTTCTTCTTGCTATGGGGTTGATGTCTCGCATTTGATTCGATACCCTCGTGCCTGTTGGGTAGCATGATTTCCTGAAGAGAGCATTGCTGTTGTCATCTTAATTATGTTCAATCAAGATTGAAATCGTTCCATTCGTTTTTATGGTTGCCATCATGAATTGGTCGATCCATATGGTATCAGTGTATCAAAGCCAGTTGTGGACCTGTTACTAGTATTCAACAATAAGGTTATCTATTCTTATATTGACATTAACCTACTTAGAGTTGACGGATTTCAAGAGGAGTGTAGTGCTCGACGATAAAGTAGATGGTGAACCTTCAAGAAAACGTGACACTACTCCTATTTTGTATAAGGTGTTCGTTGAGTCTAAGTCTGTTCTATTTGTTTCCGTTTTGATAGTTTTTTCGACATTGTCTAGTCTCTTTAAACTCTTCGCGTGTGATTTCTTGTAGGGGTATTCTACACTGGACCGAGTATATAAATAGGAGATGTGACACGATACAGACATTCGAATGCCTAAGTCCCCAAACAATTAATCTAACAGTGTACAAAGAGTTACAGTTAAACGCAAAAAAAAAAAACAAACCAAAAACAATCATTGGATCGTAGGCTTGGAGAACACGAAGAACGTTTACGGGTTTAACATGTGTTTAAGTTCTCAACAACTCTGTAACAAAACGGAAATAAGCAACTGTATTGGATTTTAACAAGATGTAGACGGTTGGCTTACTAGGTAGACCGTTTACGTACATTTCCTAGAATAAACAATAGAGGTATTTTTGAAAATATCCTGAATATCAACTTCAAAGATACACTAGGATATTGGTAACATTAATCTATGAAATGTCTTCAATATAATATTGAGACGTTTATTTGTGGAGCTTGGTTATAAATTAGCAGCCATATAAATAACCGATGTTTTACGTGATTAACTTTTTCACCCAAATAAATGATCACTGTAACAGTAAAATTATAATATATTTTTGATTGAAAGTTAATTTTGTAATATATGAAAATTACTATTTAACAAAATATCGGGGAAGCGTTATGGGACTATGAATTTTGTTACACACAGGACATTTATGTTAAAAGGTATTTAAAGGTTTTGAAATTCCGATGACCAATGCACGGTTGGGAGATTAACTGTTCAGCAATTTAAGTTTTTTAGCGTAAGTCCAGTATAGAATACCCATGTTTGAGAACAAAAATGCATAGTTCAAACAGACAAGACAGATTTGAAATAAACTAAAGAAAAAACGTAAACAAAAGGAACAAAGGCTTAGCATCCATAACTCCTATCAAAACAGGAGCGGGATCAGGTGCTCCGAAAGGCTAAACATCACCTCCTGTTTTGCGTTTTGGCACCCGTCCTGAAGTCCACAGGTTCAAACGAGTTGTACAATCATGTCTAATTCGGGATAGTCGCAAATCGTTCAAATTGGGAAAGGACTCAACGAACTCTTCTGCATATAAGGACTAGGATCAGGTGCTCCTAAAGAAGATGGTATATAAGATTCTTAAATTATTCTTAAGTAATATGATTCTAGTACTCACAAGATCCGAAAGCAGAATGTCCGAGACTGATGACGAAATATTGGCAAAACAGGAGATAAAATATCAATTAATTTTGAAGAAAAACTGCTGTTTTGTTTCAAGCATATTTAGTTTTTTAACTTCAATTATTTGAAATAGGTTTAGTAGTCGCAGAATTTTACCATAGGTTAAAAGATTAAACCCGTAAACACGACGAGTAAATACGATGTATTTGATTAGGTAATCTGAAAATAGGAATTCAAAGATACAATATAGGTAGACCAAAATCATTAAATGAATGACTGAAAGGACCATTAGCAAATTAGACGAAATAGAAGACAAACATCATTGAACAAATTAAAAAAAAATATTCAGGGCTACGATTAAGTTTATTTGGAATATATTTGTCTTGGAAAGTTAGCACAATGGATCTATTCCACGGGGGGTTAAAAATCAATTCAGGCTTTAAAATCAGGATCAATCTTAAATATGTATATTTACTGTTTTTTTCAATTATTGCTGATTATTATTTTGAATTACTTCAACTCACCTGCATGAATGCTCATTGATGCAGCGACCACCTCTCTTATAGACGATCAGTTTAGGTTTAATGTCTCGAACAGCCTTTTCTGATGGATTTATACAAAAAATATCGACCTTAATATTTTCAAAAGGGAGATTTATCGGACAGATTATTTTTTCGGCCAAAATTGGGTAGAGTGTTTTTTTTAAATGAAGTCCCGAACAATACATAAACAAAATGGTCCGTGTCCTATATATCATAGTGCGTGTATGTTGATGGCTTTTTTTCTGTAAATTGAGCCATTGTTTTGCTGTTTGGCATTTTAACCAAGTCTGTTATATAAAAAATATGATATGTGGCATGCTTGTCCATGAGACAGCCATCCACCAAATGGCTGTCGAATTAAAATTTAAACAGGTCCCATTACTTTAATAATGAACCAGAGTTCATACCCATACCATAACGAATGTGAAACTATCCATAAAACACAATAATCGGCCATTTCTATTGAAAATCTGTGAAGAAATAACAAAAATGACTTATTTTTAAAAAAGCTACTTAATTACAGGTTCCTGGTCTGGGACAGACACATCAGGTATGTGGTGGGTATAAACCGGCAGGTGAGCGCTCAACCCTCCTAATATTATAATTTATGCAATTAAAGACAACTTGAGAAACTACAGCACAAAATAATCCAGATAGAAGGAAATAACGCAAATAGGAAATTTTGGTCCCATGTGCTTTTGATTTTGTTTTTTTTTTATTTAATGTCTTGATTCGCATTTTTTAACAACAAAGCCGGTGCCTTTATACTCTTAAGATTGATTCCCACTACCGTACGCATGATAGACAGAGGTCAAACTTTGTAGTATTAAGTTGGGTGATGGATCTTTCCAACATTGCAATATTCTTTCTTTTAATGTGGAGTGTTTAGTAGATTTAGCAGTATACTAGTACACGATGATTGCGTGCATACCTAACGAACAGCAAATCCTATATCAAATATAACTATATTGACAACGCGCACCGCCCACATCTACTAGTATCATTCGTGGAGTAGTTAAATTATTCATGTAGAATAATCATGTCAGGGACCAGAAAAAAAGAACAAAAACAAAAAGCTACAAGACAGGTTTCAGGAAAAATATGGCCAGAAATATTCGACTGATATTCAAACGTACATGGATGGGAAAGTAACACATTATTCATAAACGTGGTTAATTAACCGAAAACAATTCGATTTTCTTATTATTATTTAAACAAGTTTTGTGCTTGTAGTATTTTGAGAACTAATGTCTACAGTGTTATATGTTACGATCTTTTATGTGTCTGAATTAACGATTTGTGGACCGTCTGTCCTCTTTTCCTTTGTTTTCGAATTCTATTCATCAAATACAAGACTTTTTTTTCAAATTATTCACCTGAGAAATTCTTTTGTAAGGTCAAATTATGTTATTAATTATCTATACCTTATAAAAACTTAAATATCATCAACAAAATATTAAATATAAAATGGTATATATTAATATTTATGTAAGACTTGTCTGTAATTTCGTGTCCATCCACGAAATAGATCATTAGCATTACTTTTTCCTTCCCGGATTAAATTCCTGAACCATTTGTCGGTCAGAATTGGCACAATCTCTTTCAAGGTGTCATGCATGTGATTCAAAATACCATGTTGACTGGAAATGTTTGAAATGTGAATTTATCTTGTGTAAAAACTGTAAAACGTCCCACCAAATTGGAAAACGAACCTCTTTATTAGTGGCAAGAAATCCTTGTCAGACACCAGCATGTTTGAACTGTATTGCAGACGAACATAAAACACACGAACTGGACAATATTGAACATGCTTTGGATGAAAAAAAAACTTTAGGATAGCACTAGAAGACGCACAGAAGTGGAGAACTCAGTTGGTTGCTAACAAGGAAACCATTAAAAGCCTCAAAGACGGTGTATTAAAAAATTCAAATGAGATAAAAGATGCAGTAAAACGACGCCAGTCTGCATTGAATGGGAAGATTGATAGACACGCTAATGTGCGCCTCTCCGATATCCATAAAACGACGAAAGATGTTTTGCAAACTTGTGATTTTTTGCAAAGAACAATTGGATCAGATATTTCCGATATAGAGAAGCATACAACTGTCCTCGAAAAGAGTCTAGACGACCTGAAAATCACCAATTGTCTTACTTCTTGCGGAAGTCTCCGACAAATATTTGACCATACACTACTAGAAAAAATGGAGGTTCCGAAGCTATCATTTAATATAACAAAGAATTCGTCTGATGTATTTGGCGAAATCAGCAGGATTGGTAAGGGGGGAACCATTCCTTTTTAACAGGGCAACTGTCTATCCTGCTTTTAAAGGAGTGCTTGCGCGCCATGATTTCTTTTCCTTGATTCTTTTATATAACATTCCTTTTTTTTTTCTTCTTCAAAAATTTGATCTTGCCGGTTTTCACCAAAATTTGCATTCTAACTTTTTGTTTTAGATTCCCTCCATCTTTTATATATAAAATCCCTTATTCATTACCGAGGCTTATCATGTTTCAATGTGTTAGTTGTAATATGTTAGCGACAATTTAAAAAAAATACGACATTGAAAAATCAATATGTAGTAAGACTTTTTTAAAACACACGGAGAGAAGTAAAAAACGAAAATACGCACAACGTAAGCTTGCATGACTTCTATAACTTAACCTGCTCTGATAAGGCTTTCTAAAAAAATAACTTCCTGAGTTCCTATCTCTTCATAGAACTCTTGCAGCCATTTTCGTTGTCAAAAATATAAATTAGCTAGTATTTCACATTATATTTAGGTTGCTATTTCAATCTATTTGGATATGTAAACTTCATTTACTGTGTTTGGATGTTTGACATTCTATGTATTGGTGCTTATAATACAGTCGTGCATTGAGGGAAGCAAATTATCATTTAATTTTATTAAGGCTCTTTTAAGGAGACAAGATATTGAAACAAACATATTTTGAAAAACAAAATCACTCTGAAGATATCTTTTCAGGACTTTTATGATTAATTTGCTTCTGATCTCCATGTTCACATTTAAATAGACTAAATGAGTAGACGACCAACAGACTGTGTTCATCAGAAAGTCTGAAATCAGGAAAATCATAATTTTCATTAACGAAAGATGGATTTAGTAGCAAATAAAGTATATAACACAATTACCGAACAAATCAAAGTCCATAAGACATACGGCAAAATAGGTATCACACCACCGGAAAGTTGGTAATAGAACCAAAACATAAGAAGTCCTAGATCAAAAGTACTCAAATCCAAACATGAACAGATAACGCGTTAAAACAACATTGTAATAAATTTTGAAATTAGTGACGCAATCAATTTTATCAAATAAATACATAGAGATTTATATCGTCGATTTGATAACTTGCACAGAACACGAGTTTTATAACTAAACCACATAAAAATTTGTAATTTATTTGTAAATAAAATAATTATGCAAAGAGTAATCACGATTAATTGCAAACTGTTCTATAAAATTTTCAATCATAAGAAATTATCCTAGACTCATTTAACAACAGTTTAAAAAAAACTGTAGTACGTTCCGGATAACTGCGTCTCTCACATTTTAATGTTAATTTAGAATATCTCACTTGAACCAAAAGTATAATTAGAAATGCCAATAATATTACAGAGGGGCTATTTTGTATATCTTCGAATATCTGCTTATATGCTTATATCCTTTTGCGAAAATTCCATTCTGGGCACCGGGGCGGTCTCCAGGGCTCGACCCATGCACAGAGCTGACCACACGCGAACCACAGGTGGCGGATAGGGAAGGCCCTCTCGTTGGGGGTTTTTCAGATTATAATACGGAAAGCCTGACCGTGGACCATAGTGGGTTACGTGTTCGGAGAGTTCCGCGCTCCTTGCACGTAAAAGACCCTTTTTGTAGTTTTTAAAAAAGAGCAGGTCAATGCCGCTATTTAGTCCCTACCCATCACTCCCTTTTTCCAGTGGCAGTCAAAAACCGTTGCCCTGTTGTGTCCCATCCCACCCCATTTTCGATATTGATAATTGTTAAACTTGTTCTCGTCCTGAATATGCATGAAATATTTGACACTGGACGTAAAGAAACCAACAATCAATCAATCAACAAATTCCATTATAGAAATACAAATTAAAAGAAATTTAACAGAGTAAAACAGCACAAAAATGTTAGAATTATCCCTATTATTGCTCCCAGCAATGCCATAGGAGAAACAGTTCCACCCGACACTTTTTACGTTATTTTAAAGGAGAACATATCTCACAGAAATGAAAAGTCGTGTCATCAGTGGAACCGATACAGAACTTCCCTTAGGGGCTGGTCAAACAGTGATATTTTTCTGGATTTTGTCAGATCACGTTTTTGCATTATGTAAATGTTAGACCATTATTGTTGTCATTTGATGGGCGTTCAACACACGTTACACCAGATGTTATCTAAGTTTGCAAAAGGTCAAAAATCTTTTATACCAATAAGGACTCAGGTCAGAGAATACCTTACAAAAATATCTTACAAAATAAGAACAGGTGATAACTGGAATACTTTTAACTGACTGATGGTTGAGACAATTTTTTAACGGAAGGTTTATCGCGGAAACGTAATATCATTTCGCCGAAACTAAAAACATCGTATTTATCTCTCCAATAATTCCATATCTGCATGATTTTATGTTTATTCACCGTCCGTAGATGTCCGTTAACTTAAAATTACCTGTGAAACTAAATAAGCAAAAAACCCAGTGGTCTGAAAATTCAGAGAAAAACTAATAACATCATAATGTTATGCATGTGAACATTTGAAAAATATGAAAAAGTTCCCATACAAATTTAAAGTTAGTGATGATGAGTCCTGGAATGGGATGGTGCACGGTATAACCCTAATCTTGCGAACTAAAAGTTGCCCAAAGGCCTTGTATAATTGACAAATATCCACGCCATAAAGCGTCATATTAGTATCACAATCAGTCCGCGTTCTCGTCGTAGGTCCGCTTAAAGTCGTCACACTCTCTAATCCACTACTACTCAAAACCCCTGAACAGATTAAACCAACCTTTCACAGATTCTTTATTATGACATGTAGGTTTTTTTAACTCTTCATGTAAATTATCGAAGCACTTTTTACTTTCAATATGCTGAAAAAGGGGTAGGTGCAATAATGTCTAGAAATAGAAAAAAGGGGGGATATGGTGTAAATTTTCATGACACAAAAATCTCATATGTACAAGTAAATTCCAAGCAAAGGAACAGCGCTTTGATTGCTGTTCTTGTAATTTTGTTTTAAAGCCATCACGCAACATTTACTCTTTTTTACATGTATCAATAATGAGGCAACACATGATTCATACGATAACTACAAATCTTTGGTCGCCACGATATGGCTGAAATACTCCCAACGTGGCGTAAAACACAAATCTATCAATTAATCAACAAATCTTTAGAAAGAGTTAAGTAAAAAAAGAGACAAATTACAATGCACCACAGTGTATTATGTTTTGTTTAAGCACTGTAGACAGATATGAAAACAAAAACTGGTGTTATCAAATCCTAATATTGAGAATTGATATCTTTGGGAAGATCTCAAATTATAAATAAAAAGCAAAAGAAAAATAAAAAAAACAGGCTGATATATAACTAATCAATTTTTTTAAGGCCATGTCTGTTTAATTTTTTTCTTTTGCGTCCGGATAAATTTTTGAAACCTACCATCCAGCCAGCTGGACGAGAAACACGCATAGAATAAAAAACGCAGCCTTTGGGAAGGACATGTCAAACAGGCTAACATCAATTCATAAAAGTTTAAATCTATTTTGACAAACTATATATCTATAAAAGGAATTCAAAGATACCAAAGGGGCAGACAGAAATCATTAAGTCGGAAGACAGACAAGACCATGGTAGACAGAAACCTTTAAGTCGGAATACCAGACAAGAAAAAAATATGCTTAATTTAAAATCAGAGATTTTTATATGTATGAATAATGCAATATGAATTTCACCGAATTGTTCAACCAAAGATTTTTTTGAATTATTTTTGTGTGAGTTTTTTTTAACTCAGAAATCAAAAACCTACCAGCACACGGACGCAAAACAACGAAAAAAACACAACTATGGCCTAAATCAGAGACAGGTCATTGTTTTTCACAAGTCAAAAGCTAGCAACATTAAACGTAAAGCATTTACCGATCAAAGACAAATGTCATGACATTCCATTGGAAATCGAGCAACAGTCTTAACAAAAACAACAAAATCCAATGTTCTGAGAGTACTTGAGACTTGCTAAACTGGATCATGTTTAAAGATTGTGTTGCGCCTTAATGAGCAAAGGGGTGGAAA
The DNA here is from genome assembly GCA_032357055.1 of Geukensia granosissima. Classification (NCBI taxonomy): domain Eukaryota; kingdom Metazoa; phylum Mollusca; class Bivalvia; order Mytilida; family Mytilidae; genus Geukensia; species Geukensia granosissima. The sequence goes on along the minus strand of JAULBM010072024.1, from coordinate 833 downwards.
CTTAACCCTGTTGAAACAGTATAAGACAGGATTATCCTATCTGGAGACAGGTACATTCTTAAAGTGTTTAAACCCCTTCCAATATACGAGAAAACACATGCGTTCCATACAAAATGGTAAAATAAGAATATATTTATTAGAACCTTTTCTAATTACAAATATTTAAAGACTTTTATGATCTGTATTGGTATAATTCAAAGTAGTTCAATGCAGTCACATAAGTTTAGGAGGAATCAAAGACTGTGTAATTTTATTCAGAATACCTTTGTAAAGTATTTTGTCTTGTTCTATGAAAACTTTGGTAAGGTAACCGAGAGTTAGATTGTTTGTTTGATTGATTGGAGTTTAACGCCACTTTCACAAATATTTCAATCATATCGCCGCGTGCATTGTTACTGATGGAGGAATCCGGAATACCCGCAGAGAACCACCGACCTTGAGCAGGTTACCTTATCACGTGCAATGCGAGTTAAACTCAATCCGTTTTTATTACGGTGCAAAGTCAGGCGCGAACTAACACCGTATAGGTGAAAAGCTACATTTTTCTAAATAGGTAAGTTTAAATCAACTATGTAGACCACTTGGCCACCCAATCCCCCCTACTGATAGAACACGGGCACTAAGTTTTGTAACCAAGCCACACATTAATAATGAAAAATGTCGAGTAAATGCGGAGAAGTAACAGCCTATTTCTCTTTTTAAATCAATAATATAAAAGCTGTTGTTTTACAGGCGCTTGTTTGGATTGACTTTCATTGATTGATTGATTGATTGATTGATTGTTGTTTAACGTCCAGTGGCAAATATTTCATGCACATTCAGGACGGAAACAA
>JAULBM010072023.1:12500-19793 GCA_032357055.1 Geukensia granosissima | reverse complement strand
TAAAAAATCTTCTCCTCTGAAACTTCTTTGCCAAAAGGCAGGTGAGCGATACAGGCTCAGCCTCCTGAGCCTCTAGTATTCAGTGATAGGGATATCTAATAATGGGTTATTATAGAAAAAGACAATACTTCAAATTTCCTTACCTAATAATCCACATAAATAATAGCCAGGAACATACAAGAACCCAAAATATTTCTTACCTTTTACGTATAACAGACCTTGTTTCAGGTTTTGAAAATCTAGGAATATCACAATCACAAACATAAAGAAATAAGTTGAAACCTGTACATTTTTAAATGCTTGTTTTGTATAGATTTTAAGAAAGTTAGTCAGTTTTCTTTGAAATTCAGTCGATGTATCATTTGAAGTTTTCTTTCTCATATTACAGAGGTACTATAGTAGAGACAGGGGGAGTTAATTACTGGCTAAGAGAACTGTCACATCCAGTTGAAGATGTTAATTTACCACCACTTGATAAACGACCCAATGTAAGTCATTCCTGAATTTGCTGACAGTTTATTGTGATTTGATATTTGATGCCTTTTCATCACTATTAAGTCTAAAAATGTGTATGGAGCACTACTTGACTATAAACAATGCTTGGATCTTGAGAACATTTGGAATGTTCTTCTTCCAAAAATTATGTTTTGCATCCCTGTCTGCCAATTTAATTGGCTGCACAGCCTAACGTGTGAAGTAGACCTCTAAAGGAAATTCACTAATGTGATAACACTGAGCCAATTGTTTTCTAAAATTTTGAACAACATAACTTCCTTGCTAGGATCAGTGAGGAGTCTGCGTCTGATGAGGACTACAAAGGATCTCTGGATTCAAGTTGGGCTGAATAACTTTCATTGCTTAAAACAAACAAGCAAAAATGGAATTACACAAAAGGACTACATTTATGCCATCATATAGTTTTGTACAGAACCATGTGATTGAATTTTGAAAGGGGAAACTGAAGATAAATTGATGGAGGTCTGATATTAAGAAGTTGCTTTTTAATATCTCTGTAAAAACCATGTTGGCATAAATAAGTCCTCGTTGAGATCTGGTTGGATGCCAATATTCTGTAAGATCTTTTTTAAAAATTGTATAGTTTCCGTACATTTCTAAATCAGGCATTTTTTCTACTAATTCTGTCGAATTTACCATCAGGTATTAAGAAATTAGGCATACATGTATTCACAGATTTTAAAGACATGTACTTCTGTTGAAAAATCTTTAATTTTTTACTTTATGTTGAAATGAACCATAACCCCCAAGCAGATGGACAAAATCATCTCAAGCAATTTTTTACCTATGAAATAGTGTATAAAGATATTTGAAAAATTGGCTTCACACTGTTCTGTATAGAATACAATGTAAGTGTATGAATATTTCAAAGCACGTTTCATTGCATTCATCTTTTCTACAACATTCCAGAAATATCCTCTGATCCCAGTTATAGATACATCAGTATGTGGGAGTACCAAAGGGTGTTACAGGGTACCAGAAGGATGCTGGGAGCCTTACTGTGATTATATTGCCACCTGGAGGAGAACATCAGGAAATAATTATGAAATAGAGCTGGGAGCCCTGACAGATGGTGTGACCGACAGATATGTTGCCATGGCAATATCAGAGGATATTCGATGGGTAAGATACTTGTGTTTTCTTTGGTAAAAAGATTGATGATATAAATATTATTGTGATACATTTTTGTTGTAAGATAACAATTTTAAAAATTGTTTTGCAACAGTTTGTGTATTTAAGAAATTAAATCTCTCAACCATTTCTGACAGCAGCTGCAATATTGACAGTTTAGTTTACCATTTAACAGTTGTCCCTCTTCACATTTGGTTTTCAGTAGCATTTTAAGAAATACAAATCCTTACCTGTCACCTCAACTGATCTCCCAGTTCTTGCACAAGTGATATTGCATGTAGTTTTGTTAAATATTTCAAGATGTTCTAGATCCATATATTATTCAGATAGGGTTGTATCTGTATGAATACATTCCAGACTTCCATACATTTTGTGTGTCAACACTTACTTTCTGATAATTTGTAGAACAGCCCAATGTATACACAATGATAAAAACAAGACAATAATTTATGAATTTACAGTAAGTCCACATACAAGTTATTTGATCATTTTATTTTATTAAGAAGAAGTAGACACTCATTAGCTGTAATCTTTCAGGGTGAAGATGTTGTATTACAATGTGTTCACAATGGAACATCAGGTCGTACACAGGTCAATGTAGGGAGGAGTGTCGATGATCACAGTACTGTCTTAGAAAGTGTAAGTTTATGCATTCATTTGGGGTCATTACAAAGCCAAGATTGGAAACAGTCCATCTTAAGATAAGTGTAGTATATTATTATATTGTATGATTACTCTCTCCTTGTATCATCCCTTTATAACATGACTAGAAAAATCTTCTTTTTTTGTGAGTTGCAAACATTAGAGATGTTCCATTAAAGGAAATATGTCACCCGAGTGGACATTTTGAAAATTGGCAACCACACAAAGAACCATTTAAAAAACATAATTGTAACATTTGAACAAGGAATTAAAAAGAATCCACCTTAAGCAGAAATTTCAAGTGCTCTAACTAGGTGCATTGTATGTTATGATGGACAAAACTTCTCTAATTGTTACACATTTTTGATGCAATTTGACTGATTTTAAAAAAGAATTATCAACACCACATGAAATTTAGCAGACTTTGATTGACGACGACACTATTTAGCTAGAGATTTATACAATATATTAGCCTTAAATGGCAAAATGAGTCCATAGAAGACTTAGATAAACAAAAGATTACATTGTTAAAACATTGAAAATTGTATTTTACAATCTCGAAAGTTAAACCTTTCAAAATTTTCAATTGCTAACAATGTAAGATTCTCTAATAACATTTATGTAAATTATATTTGCCCCACACATTATATTTTCTGTATATCAATATTGTTGAAGAAGCAGTCCAAATTGACACTTTTGTTTGCAGACTAACAACACTTGATTACTTTTACATGGAGGAATTTGATTACAAAAATAAATTCTGTTATTAAATGACAACTTGTTGATGAAATAATACATCCTGGTATTGTCATTTTAAGAACAAAACAAATATCTCATCATTAACAGGTTCTAATATTTATATATAAAATTATTCAGTCATGCTCTAATGGTATTTAACTCATTTCTATATATTATAACAATTATATTTTTAGGACGATGTACGAGGTAGAGCAATAATAAATGAAGAAGGTCAGATTTGGGGTCGAAGACTTCGGTGCAGGTTTACTGTTTCTACTGGAGCCATTCCTGACTTCCCTGAGGGTTATAAACACATTTTATTGTCAAGAGGAGGAGCTTCTAATGGTAACTGTCTCTTTTTATACATCAGTTGATGAAACAGTGTGTTAAGTGTGTGAAGCCAAGCCACATTAAAATTATATTTTATTGGAAAATTTTGATTAGATATAAAGCATTTTCTATCACTACAAACCTTCCTGAATTTTTTGTTGATTTTATTAAGATAATCAGACATGGTGAATCTATAAATGAGCAAGTTTTTCAATGTGAAAAACTAAAAATATAACCTCATTGAAAAAAGAATATAAAGTTTTGAAGCTAACTAAATTTGTTGATATTTACTTTATTAAAATGGCTGATTTATTTATTGCCAGGTGTCTCACAGAGGCATGGACATGGTGTAGGAGAGATCCCTGTTGCCACACCTGACCAAGTCAGTTTGCAGACAAAGGCTAATATTGGAGATTATGCCAGATTTTCTCTAGTAAAAGCTCATGGTTAGATCTGTTTTATGATATAATAAGGCCACTCTAAATAAATTAATAGTTCTTTGGATTCCCTCTTCATATTTTGGGTTCAAAATGTCAAGAAAACTTTCCTTGCTCCTTTTTCTTTCACTTTTATGAAATTTTCATTGTTATTACTAGATACAAAAATAAAAATTTGCTAAATCACTCCTAAAAATAATACAAAAATGAAGGAAAAAATTAAGCTGTTGTTTTCACATCAATTTTTCAGGTTGCACTTCAATATTTTGCCTTTACCAGAATAAAATTAAAACAAAAAATTTCTCTCACTTGCACGAATTTATCACAAAAAATCAAAAGAACTAGAAATAAATTTGTAGTGGTCTATGGTAAATGCACATGCTTCATGTGCTTTGTTGCAATTTAAAAACTAAATTCAACCCCTTCTTAGATCAATAAATATCTTGCTTAAATAATGTTTGATTAATATCACTAAAAGTATTATATAATATTTTCTTGAAATCAAGACACTTGCCCATTTTCTTACTATAAATTCAGAAAAAGCAACAAGGTGATAATCCATAAATCTATTTTAAAATATTAGTTAACTGATCATGATTCTTTATTAAAAAATCATAAACTTTGGAACCATAATTTTCTTCTCAACTCAATGAAATACAGACTGGATTTTCAATATTTGAGAAAAAGTGTGGTTTTGTGTGAATTTCAGTTTCAGGAGTGTTCTGAAAGAGAAGTCAAGGCAGCTGTTCCTCCCCAGATAAACTGGTGTCCTCCCCTCAATAAAACTGACAACCACGTTATGACTGAAATATTGTTAAAGGTGTCATTTACCCCAAACAATCAGGACATCATGTTTTTTCTTGTCCATTTCAGGTATCTTAATGATTTTAGCATGGGCTTTCTTTGGAACAACTGGTCTCCTGTGGACTAAGTATTACAAAACTATGTGGCCAAATAAGAGATTTTATGGAGAAAGATACTGGTTTATTGTAAGTTGAATTTTCTTGTCTACCGATTTTTTATAAATCATATTTAAATAAAAATTATAGTTGGTGTAGATGTAAATTAAAAACACATCACAAAAAGTTTTGAATATAGTTATATTCATATATATATATATATAGATGTTTCAGCTGCCATGAGTTTTGCAAAGCAGTTAAACAAAAATGCTTGCAAATTAATTTAAAAAAGTAAAATTTTGTAGTGAAACATGCTTTAATAAATCATTTAGTAAACATTTTATATGTGAATGCAGTGTTTGCAAAATCCCTTAATCATGATTTTCAGATCATTGAACTTTTCCCATCCATACCCAATCCATGGATATCCAAAAAAAATTGGATTTTATCATGATTTAAATTATTTGCATTATTATAATGAATAAAACAAGGAAACAAAGTTTTTGAAAAGAAATTGTCTGCCACATTGTTGAGGATAAATTCCACTATTTATTTATAGGCACATTTTAATTGTATGGTAATGCTGGTTCTCCTAGTAGTCATAGCATTCATCATCATATTTGTAGAAGTTGGTGGATACAGTAAGGTAAGCAATCTTACCCTTATAAATTACAAGTTAAAGGATTTCCTTTGAAGAATTTAACTGCCCTAATCTAGTAGTATCAGAATTCTTACAAACCCTTCCTCACTACAAGACCACCTCTTGTAATGTAGGCACCAATATTATTATTTTATACTATTTTACTATTTATTAGGAAAAGTTGTCTGATTTTGTAGGTTTTTCCTTCACCGCCTGTTAAACAATATAGTTGTATTGGAGGATTTTATTAGCTTTTAGTATAGTTAATTGTTTATTTGAAGAAATTGTGGTTTAATATTTTGAATGATTTGTTAATTGAGTTCTGCAGGAATTTAAAGTCAAGACAATTGGGTAATGTTAGATGTGAGGGTCATTTCATATTTTGTTAAGATTTGTGTAATTTATTTTACAAATTTTAACTAAACACCTGTATCTTCAGAGTTTACCAAAGGTAACTAAATTAATTTAATTGTTGTGAAAGGTCAGGAGGTCAAATAAATGAATAATCATGAGTTGGGTTAAATGGTGGATAAGACACTCACCTTAACCAGAATAAATGCATGTTATTTAACACAATTTAGATATTTTAACAAATACTCTACATTGCACAGAAATAACAAGAAATCCATTTATTGAGGATTTCAAAGATATGTTTGAGATGTTCTGAAAGCACGCCAAGAAATTTGGAATTATTCACTTGTTTGATTTTCTTACCAAATTTAGGTATAAGGTAATGATTGGATTGGTTTGCTGTGAATTCAGAAATGATTGCAATATTTTTATTATTGATAAATTATGACATGAGAACTTATAAAGGAAACATATTAAAAAATCTTCATTATCATGGACAGTCTTGGAATCACAATAATAAGTGGACTTATTAATTTCTGAATTTACAGGATGTGTCACAGCATTCACAACACAAGTAAACTACAATAATTTAACATCACCACTAACCAGATCATAATATATTCATTACACTTAAAGTCAGCTAACTCAAATGACAAGGGAAATATGGAACACACCTAGAAGCAGTTGAAATAGTTGAAATAGTTGTGTCTTTTGTACTCTATGGAGAAAATGGCTATGGGATAAATGAACAAAAAACTCAGTCATATGATACAAGAATAATCCTAAATGCACATAAATTCTTGCTGTTGTTGAAAGACTTTCCATACATACCATAAATTATATATGTTGATACTGGTATTTAAACTGAGAACAGTACATTGTAAGCTGTTGTAATTGTAAAATGTAAAAACAGGTTGCACAATATATAAATATTAACAATAATAAGATTGCCACTTTTGTCAACATAAATGGTGTATTTTTTTATAAATTGATGTACAAGCCTACAAGGTGTATATGTTGAAGTATGTCAAATCATTACACACAACAAGTAAAATACTCCTCCAAACTCTGTCATCTATTTCCTGATAATAACACCATAACAAACATTTTTCATAGGACAATTTATGCTGAATATTTTGCCAAAGAAATGTGGGCTCATTGGGAAATATATTTACATAAATAATTAGCAAAATACACACACAAACATGTATGAAGACTGGTTCCAGATAGTTATGATTTAGCTGTTTATTGAATTTGTCTTTTTACTCCATAGAAATGATACCCATGTGTCCAGTTGTTCAACATATTTAACAAAGACATTAACCAGGTTATATTTGGTTTATTTGATCATGATTTAGCTACAAGTTTAATTTTAACCATGAGTGCAGAGCGTTGAACAACTGGACACTGCTGGTGTTTAAGCCACTGTAGTTGGAGGAATCAGTTTGACTGATTATTACTTCCTCAATGTAATATTTTTAGTACAATTTTATCAGTACTTTGATCATGATTGTATATTTTTGCAGGCTGATTATCTCCCTTATGAAGCACATCCTATTCTTGGAATTATCATCTTCTGTTGTATTCTTCTGAATGTAAGTATTATAGA
>JAULBM010072023.1:0-7500 GCA_032357055.1 Geukensia granosissima | reverse complement strand
AAAGATTTTACTAGAATTTTCTAGTTAATAAAAAAAAGTTAGTAGTTTATGCTTTTCTTTTTTTGAAAATTTTGTTGTTGTATTTAGTTGTATTTGATTTAATTGTCAAATAACAATTCATTTAATTGCTTCTGAAGAAATTTGAAATCGGAAATGGTATTTCACATCCATAATTTAATACCAGAATTAATCAGAACAAGACATTGTGTCTCTAAACAAAACATTCCATGGATAAACTCAGGTAAAAAACGAGCCGGTCCATGGAAATATGATGTGATATCTAAGTAAAACGCTGAGTCTTCATGTATGGTTTTGAAACATTTTCTATGGTGTCAAAGATTTTACTTCAAGATTTTTTTGAAACCATACATGTTTAAAATGTTATTGAAATGAAAATGGATGTTTTGGTAAAAATGATTTTGATGCCTAAATGCATAACATTTTCTACCAAAGTATTAATAACTCTCTAAATATAGCTTAAACATGTGGGTGGCTAAATGATTATAACAACATTGTTTGCATAAAAATCCCCAAACAATATGATTATTATGATATAATTACCTTTACAGGGTTGCTTTTAAAGTTCAAATATCAAAAGATGTTTCATTCAGGTTAAAAACAGTAATTTGAAATGATGATTAGATGTATATCCCAGATGCATTTTGAAATTGAAAATTTTTTAAAATGTTTTAAAAGTGACTACAGAATGAATTTTCCATTTCAAATGAGAACAGTTAATTTGGATTATATGTAACGCAGGGTAATCTTTACTAGGAAATGTTAAGATTTAGAAAACCTGCATGACTGAGTACTTTTAGTGACAGAGTAGTGCCCCTTGCTTTGTTATTGAGTTGTGTATATTTGTTGTATTTACTCTACAGCTTTATATAGAGATTTTTAGATACATATATTAAAAAGTGCAATTTATGATATGATTGTGTTAGTGCTTAAATCCATCATTAAATGAGTCTATGCTTCTGTACTTGGTATATTGTGGATTGACTTCCATAGTAAATTTTAACAAAGTCCTCTGTTGTTTGAATTTGCAGCAATTAAATATTGCAAATTGATAACAGCTGTATTTTCTGCATGTTTAATGTATCAATTCACGGTGATTTATTTTCGCTAATTTTTTCAGGTCGTGAAAATAAATTGCAATAATAGTTCATTTACAGAATATATGTAAAGGAACAAATAGTTGCCATACATTTCTTGATTACTGGCAAAAACATAATATTTCCTTCAAAGTTAATTTTACCTGATTGGTAAGAAAATCAACATGGATTCATTTAAAGCTGGATTTTTTTGTATACATGTGTGTAAGTGTGTGAGATGTATATTTACAACTTGTATCTGTGTATTATGTGCATTATGGTCAGTAGATTTTGTTTTGAGAAAATAATAAATGAGAAACTTTAAGACTATTCCTAATGATGGGAAGAATTGCCTGAAAAGTTTATTTTTTTTATGAAATCTAGGTTAGGCCTGCTCCTCAATATTGTGACAAATGATTTCATTGTTGTCTGTTGTAACATTTATGAAATGAAAGCAAATAAACAAAGTCCAAAAGATCAACTGCTGTGTATCAGAAAAAATTTATTTGTGTATAAACAAGCTCGGTAAATGGGTCACTGTTGTAAATTTCACACTTTGCTGCAGTTAAATGTGTATTCATATCATACATTTTAGTCATCAAACTTTGCAGATTTGACTTACCAGAAGTTGTTCAGAAAGACAAATATTAAATCTGAAGTTTTAAGCGCATTTGCAAAAAAGATATCAAGTGACTTCCTTCTGACTGTATATTGCTAGAAAAGTCTATAAGAAAGCAAAAAATGTTTAATGTAATTTTAATCAAATTTAAAAAAAAATTAGCTGTATAAAAACAAGGATTATTTTGATGAGTATTCTTAAATTTTCATGTGTATCAATTTTCTTGTTATGAGAGATCTATACCACCTACTGGGTAATTCTGTGAGTTTATTGTGAAAGTATGCACAGAACACAGTGTATCACTAATGATTTTTAAATGTCTCTTTATAAAACTTCTGATCTTATCGATTTTGTTTGGATTTGCTAACTGACCTCCCAAACGGTTTTGTGTCTCCTAACGCATGATACTGCAAAAGTAGTCATATTCGCAGGGTATCAATTTTTGCTTATTTGGGTCTTCTTTTTCCATGAAAGTACGTACATGTGAAATTCCACAATTCAAAACATTTCAGAGAAACAAGCAGTATTCAGTTATTCACAAAAAATAGAACCTATGACCATATACAGAAGAATAAATCTGCAAAAAATACTGATATTTTACAGTATCTGCTGAACAAGATTGGCTGTAATAAAACAAGCTTGTTGTCTTTTTGAACAGCAAAACTATTTTGCTGACTGAAAAAATTGTATAGAATTTATCAAACATTTTTGTTGTCATTTCTGTTATTGATTTGTAAACATTTGGATGTATGTATCATTCTTGAAAGTGTTTTAAGAAAGTTGTGCTTGTATCAGGACTTATATTGTATATAGCATGCCATGGGAATGTGATATTTGATTTTTATTTATTATTTTTGTTATTTTATTACTTGCTTTTAGTAGCAAATTTGTTGTAGTTTTAAACAAACAGGGTGTTTTGTATTTCTTTGGTTTTTATTCAAACCTTGAAATTTTAACAATTTTGGTAAATTTTTTTACAGGATTAATTGTTAGCTAAAAAACATAAATATGAAAATTTTTTACACATTTAAAATAAGGTTGAGGAAAAAAGCCAGTGTTTTCTAGTCAAGCTTAGCTGAATCTCATGTTAGTGCACTGTATGTCTGACTTGCCTTTTAGCAAATTTTTCATAATTTAACTGTTAATATAATCTCATTTATAAACATTCTTCAACATTATCAACTTTTAAACAAAATTTAATGCTTTACATGCAAACAAAACATGTATTTAATATGCATTACTTGTAACATTGTAGTTCAATGGATTTTAGAACATGTGTTGTGCTCACAGCAAAAGACATTACTTTATTAGCAAAGTGTAGCCATATTATACAAAACTGTTATATATTGACCTACAAACTTATCTGTCATATTTAAACAAATTCAGATTTATTACATGTTTGAACCTAGCAGATATTGTCTATCCATAAACAAAAAGGTTTGTATTTTTAACAAATATTTATAATTTCTGGTTGTAATTTAAAAAAGATCTGATTATTCTACTGACCCAAAAGAATCTTATAAGATTTAAATTGATGAGGTTAAAGTTCACACAGTAGTTGTAAGATTGCTAGATAATTCTTCCACCATTGGGCCATCTATTTAAAGTCAAGCATTTAAGCATGCAACAGAAATACATTGTACATTATACTATAATCCATACAGGTGTCATCTTAAAACTAGGACAGAGCTGTATGTTTCATCAATTTGGATGTTTCCTTATAACAACACAATTTTGTGTGTTCATTTCTGATACAAAATTTGTTATAAAAGTTAAAATGCCTCTATCACATTGTAAAGTTAATGTTGAAATAATAAACATTTTACCTTCCATTTATTGTTTGCTGTAATGAAAATCAATATTACAATGCCAATCTTTGTAATAATGGCAATTTTCAAAGAATTTTAGTACCAAACAATATTATTTAATTTTACATATAGTTTCATCATTAACATTCTGTTCTAAAGCTTATAGAAAAAAAAATAGTCTAAAATTTGAAGTTTTTAAGTGTGAGAACATTTCACAACCATGTCTTACAACTACTATGTGGAACCATTGATAGAATAAAAGTGTTATGTCTTCCTGTTTACTGAATGCCATATTATATTTTAAGGTTTTAACCATTTCCAATAAAATTATTGGTCACATCATATGCTTTATATTTGTAATAAATAAAATGTTTTATCAACAACTTGGTGTTTTATTTGTATTTCAGCCAGGCTAGTTTTTCAACCAGGAAAACAAAAATAGAATTTTCCACTAAATGTTTGACAAATGAGAAAAATCTTATTTCTCTATGCATTTACTGGTTTTAATACCCTCTGTAGTATCATAAACAAAATCAGTATATATGAATAACTTGAATAAATTTTACTGCTGTGTAACTGGGAATAACTTGGGCAAAAAATCTCCCTATGAATAGCTTACACAATAACTAGAACAAAAAATTGTGCAACTGTATTACAATGAATAAGTTTGGTAACAAATTGGGCTGCTGTATAACAATGAACAACTTACTGTTGGCACAGTTCATTTCAGAAATCAGCTTTTCAAATATATCATAATTCAAGCTGTTTTGGATTGACCCATACTTCATAAAAATATCAGTCTTACTTAGTTGTTTATAAATTATTAATAGTAATGCTAATTTATATTATGGTTTCTCCAAATCTGGGAAAGTTGTATTGTTAATGGGATTTTGCATAGAGAAGAGAGTTAACTCATTTTGGCAGGTTTTCTTAAATTAGCTATTAATAACTCTCTTTCATGTCACAAGTCTAAATATTTGGTTATTTTATGTTTAAGATAAATATCATTTAGAGTAAAACACCATATTTAAAGTTATACAATCATTATTTAGGAAATTTGATTTTTAAAGCACAAAAAATACAAAAGAAATATTCTATTCAAAACACTAGTAAAACAATCTCTGAAAAAAGGAGAAAATATTTTGCACTAAAAATGTGGACATACCTAGACACATTTTCAGTTAAATGTTGCCATCTGATGGTACATCCTGCTGTAAAATTTTCAAAACTATAAAAAGGTGTTTTCTGACGTGAGCTGTGCTTACAGAATGCAAACAAAAATTGTGCTGCTGCATAACATTGAATAATTAAGGGGGGATCTACCGCTGTATGTCAATGAATAACTTTGGCAAAATCATGGAACTACTGAGAAGAAAAAATCTGTTGCTGCCTACCAATGAATTACTAAGGAAAAAAAATTTTCGGTGATGTATAACTGAGACTACTATAGTGTTTAGTAGTCTCAGTGTATGACAACAAATAACTTTGTCAAAAATCATGCTGCTTTATTGCCATATGTAATTTATTTAAAATGGTGCTGCTGTGAGCCAATGAACAATTTTAGCTGAAAATCTTGCGGCTGTTTTACAATGAATGACTTAGGTAACAAAAATTAGTTGCCTTAAAACATACTTATAAATAACTTTTAACATTCAAATGTATGTAGTTTTTGGAAATTCATAGCAAAGGTGGTTTTGGTGTAGGATTTTTTTGTATGGAATTTTATCATTAAACAGACAATACATATAACGAAAACATGAGTGTTTCATTACACTTATAAAGTATGACAGTTTTCATTTTAGAATAAATCAAGTCATGACTAATTTTTAGGTGGTTCAATATTTAATTTCAAACGAGGTATGACTTTGACATAAGAATATATGTGTTCAAGTCAAATCCTTGAACATGAGTTCAATGAAAAAGTTAAAACTGAAAATTTTGCACTTTGAATTAATGTTCATGTATTTTTAATATCTCAGAATTTCATTATTTTTAAAGTGTCTGGGATTCTTCAAAAACAGTAACATATTTTTATTGTTTATAGAAAAGCTTGATTTGATAAAAAAATCTTCAGTATTGGTGGGAAAAGTATTCATCAGGAGTTAGTTCCCTTAAATTAGTAGATTGTTCCAATATTTCTGATAGGTAACGTTAATTGCATTGGGATTTTCGTTTTTTTTTTTTAAATATTCTTAAGGATTTAAGTACCTTTTCCTGGTAAAAAAATTGTTATACTAGCCTATAGAAGTAAGAAACGAAAATGAATTAGAGAAAAGTGATAACGACGAGAAATAGAAAATGAACACCCCTATTAGAAAAATGGAATTGTCCTATAATTCAACAACATTTCCGGAAGCATCAGTTGTCAGTCAGAGAAAGCTACAATTTCAGAATGTCATAACTTTTAAGAACCGTTTGTAAATGTCATTGGGTTTTTAAACTTAAAGAATATGGCCTTTTAATTGAAAAACATTTATTTAAAGGATATAATGACGACAAATTGGAAAATATCGTTTTTAATCGCTTATTTGATGACATTGTTTACATTTTATGAATGTAGAATTCATGAGGCATTTTTCTCAGGTAAGATGCTATGAATCATGATTTGTTTTACATGTGATAAAATCTGTTACTGAAGTTATATCATGCATGAATATTTCTAAATAGGACAATTTGGGGTTCAGAATACATGTAATGTATGAGGTGCATATAAAAATCCAGTATTTAAGTTGATCACCTAGCACTTTTCCATATAACTATTTTCCTAATAATCTCACTAGCGAGGTTCACTTCTGGTTAGTATCTTTATTAAAATCAACACTGGTGATGCTTCAGATAAGCCAAATAAGTAATCAATGCAAAACAAGTAACACTTGAACATGAAAATAACAACGTCCACTGGGTTACAGGTTCCTTGCTGGGGACAGACGGGGTTAAGCATGTTTGTTAGTACTCAATCCTCCATCTCACCTGGGACTGTGGTGTTACAATACTACATTAAAACCAACTGTATAAGTACTTTTGAAGTTGATACATAGCACATAGACAATAACAAATAAAACAAGAGACAACAAGATGTACTGACCTCTAAAAAGTACTCATTGTTTCTGTTCGAAATCCAAACACCTTGAGTTGTTTACAAACCAGGTTCTTTCAAGCTACATCATTAAAAACAAGCCTGGATGGATTTAATTTTAAAATACATGTATCATTATTAGCCAAAAAAGACAAGTTGCCAAGATTTAAAAATTATTGACAGTGTAGGACAAAAATTTCACAAAAATGACAAATAGGTTTTGGTGTAAATTATTGAGCAGACTGTATATGTTGATACCAAAGAAGGCCATATCACAGTATTTTAAAATACTGTTATAAAGATCACCTTTATTAATAAGTTTTAGTAACTGACAAGTCCCAATGGGTTGTTTAAATTTACCAGCTATATTTTCCTCATTTCCACATAAGTTTGGGTGTGATATACAATATATAATCAATTTTCAGAAGGTGCAACCAAACTTTTAAAATGATATCTTTATATTATGATGGAATTTTTTAAAAGTTTTAAACAACAATAAGTTCTCTGGGGTAAAGTGTAGTGACATATTTTGAGGCCACACCAAATTAACTAATAGTTCTTCAGATTTGCTTGCTCCTCATAAAATGGATTCAAAAATTTTTAAAGAAAACTTTACTTGATCCATTATTTTTTCTTTTTTTAGAAATTTTTATCTTAATTCTTGTATAAAAAATTATAATTTGCTCGCTTGCTCCCAAAAATATATAAAAAGCAAGGAAAAACTTTAATCTGATGTGTACGCATCAGTTTTTAAGGTTGCGCTCCAATATTTTACCATTGCAAAACCAAAATTTAAATTAAAAATTCACTTGCTCCCGCCTACTTTTTATACGACCGCAAAAATTTGCGGTCGTATTATGTTATGGCGTTGTCGTCGGCGTCGGCGTCTTGTCTGTGGACACA
>JAULBM010072001.1:0-10050 GCA_032357055.1 Geukensia granosissima | reverse complement strand
TATGTAACAAAATAATATAAACATATTACTGATTTCAAGAGTTATCTCCCTCAACCCAGGTCTACCACCTTAAAGGGTAACCTGTCATGAGTAGCATTAGAACCAAAACAAAGGAAGTGCTTAATCTAAACACAATTAAAGAGTGCTCAAATCAAAACATATCAAAATAGAAGCGAAAACCATCAGAAAACGACGCGGATCAATGATTTTTTAAGTCTTACCTTATTTAAGGGTTTCAGCAAATGCAGCAAATTTCTGTATAACATTTATTTGATCAATTCCATATAAAAAGAATTAAAACTTGGTCGGTGAATAGCCTCGAGGGCTTCTTTTATATTATGATCATATATAAAGCATGACTTAATACTATGAAAATGCAAAGATGTGGGGTAAATGTCAGGAATTTAAAAGAAACTCCATTATCGTGGGAACGAAATTTCTAATTTTGTATGGAATGTTTTGAAATAATTGTTGTCAAAATTTTTAAAAGTCTACAGAATTGAATAAATATGGCGAATTTTTATATTTTATATGTACACTTTAAGAAGTTACCTCTCATTCAATTTTTCGTTATGCTTTTTTTAAAGTGACTCCATCTGCTGACTGCATAAAATTTTGAGAAGCGACATGACTATCGACAAAACTGATAAAAATGGATGTGACAAAATACAAATTTACCAAAGCTGAATAAATATGGAGAATTTCGGCATGCTCTATGTTCATTTCAAGGAGTAACTTCGCATCAGTAGCATTAGAACTAAACATATGAAGTCCAAGATATAATAATAGCAGAAGAAACACTCATATCCAAACAAATCAAAATGAAAAGCCAAATCCGAGGTCAGGGACATTTTTGGAAGTCTTTCCTTATTTGCAGTGCTTTCAAATTCTTATAAATGCATTAAATTTCTGATAAATTTCAACCAGCTTTTTTCAGATGTAGCATTTTCCAAGTAAATAAGTTTTTCAATTTTAAAAACTATTGGAAATTTTGTTATGTTGTAAGTGCATTTCAATATGTTCAAGGAGAGGCTTTTCAAATATACAAATCCAAATGTACGTTTCTCTGAGTGTTGTGTGATTTTTATTTTTCTATATATTTGTGTAGGAAACATAATGATTGTCAAAAAAAAAAAAAAAAAGAAAGATACCCCCCAAAAAATTATTTGTCATACTGCCAATATGATTTGATATTCGATGTTTTTTATTTTGAGGATGGTGATGCAAAAACTTCCAAATGAAGGTAAAGTCACTTTATGAATGAAAATATTATTGGTTTACACAACAGTAATTACAATATCGTAAAAATGCTGCAATTCTAATGGGCAGTACCACAACATCGGAAAGCTTTACACATCGATAAACTAATGATGAAGACGTAATGAGCCTAAATGAATACGCCTTAAAAAGGTAAAAAATAGCTTCACTATACATATTTACTTATTTACTTGAATGCTATCTGTACGTTATTTATTGTTGTATTAATTCAGCATTTCTCTCCCTAGAATTTTGGCACTTAATTCAGATTTTGAGGGTGTCGGCTGAGTTTACACATCAATAAATTCCTTCAAAATAGCCTTTATTACTATTATTATTATAATAATTTCTATGTCTATTTTTAATACATTACATCACCGGACGTCGTAAAGTTATCTATATAGATATTGTCTATGATAGTTTAATTCGATAAGCACGGAAACTACACTGCTTAGCGGATCCTAACTTCGTAGGAACATATTGTTTGTAATCGGTTCTCGAGGGAGTTTTGTCAAACAAGTTAAATCAATATTTACACAGAGCAAGCATTAACTTATTGTTTTATCTTCCTTTAATGGACAAATGAACCAAGAATAGTGCTTAACTACATATTTTAATTCCTATAGAATTGAGTTGTAATGATTACAGTAATAACAATAATGTAATTTTCGTCCTAGATTTCAACAAATAGGTCACCCATCGACTTTAACGCAAAAACATGTTTTTAGTTTTGTTCATGTTAATGTTTGTAGTTCATAATACTAAAATCAATTACTTCCAAAAACATCCAGAAGTATAATCCGAGCAGTACAAATGCATAAATACTAAATGTTTTATGCCAAAATGGTAACTTATTACATTAAGATATTTTAGTGCAGGGTTTTATTTTGTTTTGGAAAAAATATGTTCCATGCAATGTCAATCATGACTATTAAAACCTGTGAGCAATTAATTTCGAAATTTTTCATTACGAATTTAAAGTCTTTATTAGATTGAATTACCGGAAGGCACCGGTCTGTATTTATCTCTCTATGGTTATGATAAATGTTAACTGCTTAAAAGGAAGACAGGTTCAAGATTGGCAGCACAGAGATCTGTAAAGCCGTGATGATAAGTGCTTAGATGACTGTAAGTTTTTTTCCGTGACCAGGTCAGTTACAATCTAATAGACGTTACCCAACAGATACATAATAAACCTAAGAATGGATTATTAGTGCAAAAATTGTGACTTTGAAAATTTGAAACTATTGATAACAAATATCGATATGTCACAAATTCCATCGAATATGTGTTCAAGGTCATAATTGTTTCTTCATACCAAATTCAACAATTTCCTCTGTTCTATACGAAAATGGAGAAAGGTTTCAGTGATATTTATCATATATTTTCCTTTTTGCATAGCATCATTTTAGTGTATTGTGTGTGGCGGTTTGTCAATTTCCTTTTAATTTTTTTGTGTTCAGGCTGATTAGATTTATGTGTAGTGTTTTGTTTGTTATGCTTTGATTTTTATATTTGACTGTATAGTGTTATGTGTTACGGGTTTCCAGAGGTCCCTTAACGAGCATCAGTGACTTATAATTTTTCTATGTAGTGTTTTATTAGTTAAATGTGGAAATGTTATGTCCGTTTCCTAAAACTGTTACCTTTGATATAGTTTGTCAGTTTTCCCTATTGATTTTAGTGTTGTTTTTTTTGTGCAGGGTTTTGTTTGTGAGAGTATGTCTGTTTTTCTGTGTAGTATTTTGCGTGTCAATTTTGTCATGTTTTGTGTACTTTTATGTTTAATTGTCATTTTTACGATTTGTATGTTAAGGGTTTTCAGTTTTATGAAGTACATTTTACGCCATTGTTTTCTTGCTTCTGTGAATTGTTTGGTTTTTTTTTTAATATTTTCTTTGTTGTATGGTAACTATGTTGTCTGTCATTTGATTTGTAATCATAGCTTGCACTTTCGGTCTCTAGCAATTTTTCATAGAATCAATTTTATGAGCAATTTTCGAAATAACTTACTTGACTAAACGGTATCATTATGATCATACTAAAACGTAGTTATGGCCCTTTTCTGCATTAAAAACCTCGAATATAGACACTAGTAATTTTCAGATTATTCTTCACATTAAGATGTTGGTTCTAATTTAACAAATAATTGCTGATATTGGGTTTCAGTGCCGCTAGGTAAAGGTTAATTCGGGAGTTCTAAGAGTGAATTTTTTTCTTTATCACAAATAATTTTCACGAAATAATATCTTCAGTTTTTTAGTAAAATTATGTTCAGCCTTAAAGTTGAAGTCCAGTCTAGAATTTCAATGAGAGAGATCAACATTGCACAGTAAAAATAGACAAGGCATACTTTAAACAAACCCCAAAAGAAAAAAAAACAAAAAGAAAATAAGCGTAAACTCTACAAACACCTAATCCGAGAAGAGGTAAACTCATTGTCGAGCAGGAATATTCCCATATAAATATGCCAAGTTTACATAAGAAAGTTAAAGCCATGCCGTTTGTCGTAAATCTTTGAAACAAGTTTACCCTCCTGAACAATTTCGAGGTATGAAGTTTTTTTGTTTTGAGTTGGTAGTCTCTTTAATATCTAGTTCACTTGCATATATTTGATCGCAATGCTCACTGTATGTAGGATTATTCAATGACAAAACACCATTGCGAAAATATGAAAAATAAAAATAAAACAATCTAGCTACTTTTTTTGTTACATCACAGATGTTCATGGATGAATTCTGATTCATACAAAAACAAACCAAATCGGCTAGTAAGGGCTAGTAAAACCTCAAAATTCTACAAAATGTTGTCAATCAAAAATTCCAGCATTTAAGGATATCACCTTCATTGTTTTTAGAACAAGTATTGCATTCTATTATAAAGTAAGACGTTTTCTTTTTACCTTAAACCAATTGATTGTGTAAAGGGAACCAGTGCCACTCTGAGATTCTATTTTTTGTTGTTAAGCACATATTAGGCCCAATATTTTACAAAGAAATGAAAAGTAGTTAATTTGTTTATTTTATATTTTTGTATTAGATAATGTCTATACAAATCCAACATAATTTTTAACACTTAAAATTATTTTATTTAATAAATATTTGAAACAAGTTTGTCGATTTTAATATAGGTTGCATAAAAAAGCATCGCAACCAAACTTTGCACAATTAAAGATCTATCATGTACAAATGTTTTGTTTAAATATCTTTGTGATGCTTTGGAAAATTTAGCATTTTTACAGAAAATGTTACATTCTCGATAAAATAGTCAAATTTACCCCGAAAATTACAAAAGAATTAGTAATATACAGATTTTAAAACGTTTATTAAAAACATTTTCACAACTTATCCTACATACACCTTTATAATATCAGAAATATTTAGGGAAATTTTAAATAGAATTATGTACAGCAAAAACATGTTTTATTTTTTTCTATTTACCTTATCAAAACCTGAAAAGTAATGTTCATACATTACATTAATTGGTCTTTAAAAATTTTTGACATTCGTTTTACAAATTTTATATATTTATACTTAACTATAAATTAGTTGTTTCAGTTATTATGTAAAAACAAATGTTCAAAAGCCAATTTCAACTGCGCATAAAGTGCTTTTCTAGATTTTCTTTTTCATTGGATACGGCAGGGGGCAAAAATATAGAGATAGTTCAAACCTTGTGAATTTCTATTGACATTCATATGTTAACATAATATAGCAAGACGGTTGTCACTAGTGAGTTAGCAGTTGCTTACCCTTCTGGAGCACCTGAACTCAACCTGGCTTTTGTAGGGTTCGTGTTCCTCCAGCTTGAGTATTCAGTGTAGAATGGTGTTCCATGTTTGTTTTTCTTTTTTCTGTTGGTCATCGTCTTATCTGTCTTCCGACTTGACGATTTCTGTCTGCCCCTTTTGTAGGGTTCATGTTCCTCCATCTTTAGTTTTCAGTGTAGAATGATTTTCCATGTTTGTTTTTCTTTTTTTTTGGTTGGCCATTGTCTTGTCTGTCTTCCGACTTGACGATTTCTGTCTGCCCCTTTGGTATATTCGATATAGTACATGTTGTTACGAATGCCAATAAATCAAATATTAAGATACCAATCAGGAAATTTTACAAATTCCAATGTTTGACAGATGTTAACTGTATCTTTCAAGTATACATTCCAGTACACGAAAATAAATAAGAGAATACCACTCAAGCATGGAAAGCTGTATGCGACCTCCACACAGCACAGGAGAACACACCATATTTCAAGAAAGAATATGGAATTTATGCCAGCAAGATAGATCCATAATCTAAATACATTTATTGCGAAAAAAATAATCTTGCGTTTAAAGCGCTGTTCTGACAAGCTAGGGGTCACTCATAGGAAGATCAGTCAAACTTTATGACTAGTTACATTCATTAACCAAATCAAATATACAGTTTAATACATCACGAACACCTTGAATGGCATAAAGAACGCCGATAAGACAAATATAAAGAAATTTTTCCCTCTTTGTATATATTTTGTGGCAACAAAATTTCCTGTATTTCCTCATCAAACAATAATGCAACCAGTGGGGATCGACTCCATGATAAGGATTACAAACACATTATTGCATTGGTAAACTAACTATACGGAAACAAACCAGTCCCCTCTTATCAAACATGTAAAATTAAGCAAAAGTCCTTAAAAACAACAAAAAACTCAGACAAATAGAATAACTATGCATGAGCATAGAAATCTTATTTGTTTTGTTTCTAAAGATACATTTAAGTAGCTGTGCTTTAATTTGCAAAAACTATTTTATGTAACAAAAAAACTGAGGCAACATTGCATCAAGGTTTATTATGAGAAACCCAACATTTAATTTTTTATTGAGATTTGTGTCTTAGCCGAATTTTTTTTTCACTTATTTAGGATCAATGATTGTGTTGTCCAAGACAGTCTGTAAAAAAATGAATAAATGCGAGGAATAATAGTAATGAGTCCACTCAAAATGTTTTTATCAGTTTTAATTCTTACTTGTATCCTTCCATTGCATTATCGAACATGCCATAATTAAAATTCTGTGATCAAATAATGTCAAGATCGTAAATTATTTGCAACAATTGTCTGCAATGGCTGTTTATGTTTGTTGATATTTTCATGTCTTGTTTTCTGAGTCATATCTTTCGTCTTGTTTTCAATTTTGGTTCTAATTGACACTTTGGTTTTCAGTAACATTCTTTTGACCATCATGGCAATCATCGGTACAAACAGTTTTGGAATCTCACATGGGTGTTTTACATTTCACCCAAGACCGTTATGAGTAAACAGATCTGTTAACATGTCAAAAATGCTTGGAAGTTCATATTTCACATAGTTTTTCATTTGTTTTGTCATCATGATGTCATAGTTTAATTAAATATCGATATTGTCTAAATAAACGGGGATAAATGAACATATGGGCATTTGTAATTTCAAGAACAGCAGCAAAGTTAAACTGTAATCTGTTGCGCTGTCACTTTTATCAGTGGCAAGCTACGACTTATCGTCGATTTAACATTTAGATTCAGTTCACGTGGTTATTTGAAAATTGGAAAAATTTAATTTTAAATTTTTCGTATTGGATTACTAAATCTAATATTATTTGTATTTCAGTTTCCAATTATCAATATTGTTTCGTCTGCTTTTAGAAATTTCATTATTATTTGTCCCATTTAATTTTAGAAAGATTTGTTTAATCATGATTATGTGACTTGGCATTGCAAATTAAGAATATTTTAAATTATTTAGATGTTAAGCAGTTATTTATTTTCAAAGTTATAGTCTTCGGCTGTTATCAGGAATGAATCAAAACGACATCAACTACCTCAAAGTCAGAATGAAGAAAAAATAAAACTTAGTTTGAGTAACACCAATGCCATTTTTTAAAAAGATTATGATAGTTTTGATGATTTCGTCATTAAACGTCATGATTATTATTATATTCCAAAATTGAATTTATTCATGAGTTTGCCTAATTAAAGCATTTTATTGTATGATATTACAAAGCATTTCAATTGAATTTTAGGGCCAATAACTTTTATCCTACCTACTTCGAGAAACGTGTGTGCTTTAAAAGGTTCTATCACTTATGTGAAGTGGAACTGAAATAGAACTACGAAAAAGGACAATTTGTATATGTCGTTTGCATGATTTCCTTTTTTAAAGACCAAACCTCTAATCGTAAATACTTTTTAAAAATAATATATCTTTTCTAAGGTTTTTTTCATTACTTGCATCTTTCCCGTGTGAAATTTCATTTAAATTCCTATTTTGCGAAATATCAATTTGTTTTTTTTTATGTTTTCTAGATCAAATAGAAAAAAGATCGATTTTGATAGTTTTTTTATTTACAGATTCCCCCCGGAGGTTGATGAACAATTTGTAATTTGATAACTATCGTATTCGACAACTTACAATGTAACACATGTGAGGCAATCTTAAATCTTCACTATAATGGTAAACTTTGAACAAGTGACCCGCGACAATCATTTCGGAAAGCAGACAATACTTTGGCTAGAATGCAGAACGAAAGATTAATACCAGCTTAAAAACACTTCATAAAACACTAATTATTTAAAAGCAAGAACCCCATTAAATGATGTTTCTACTCCACAGCTGGCACGAGTTAGTTGCTTATACTCAAAACGAATGGAAAGCCATATAAGTGATATGTCAGAAACCCTCTAAACCAATGTGATCCCATGTTTAATGGCAATTATTTGTTAGAATTATAAAAATCTACCAGAACAAAAGTCATATAAAATTCCATAAAATCAAGCAGCTCACTGTATCGTATCTGTTAATTATAACAGAATGCGAGTCATAAATTATTGAAGATAAAAACCCAGATGATATTAAATTTCTATCATGAGTTCTAAAAATCAATTTTTCAACAATGTTCATGGTGTTTGTTTTAGCACAATTTCATTTGTCACATTATAAATCAAATGAATTGCAATTGAAATTTTGACCCATGTAACATACACCTGAAAATAGATTATCTGCAGTCGTAGAATATATGCCATATATATTTTTTTATTTCAGCATATTCAAGTGTCTCATATGAATAACGTGTGAAGCTCTTTTGATAAAAATTGTAAATTAAAAAAAAAAAAACCTGCATAACCCGTTTTATAAATAATTGCATTTGCTATTGTAATATAGACTAGGCATCCACAAAAAATAAGGAAAGGCCTCGAATAGTATTGCACTTTGTAGTTGTTCCTGTCGTTGGATTTGGCTTCCTTTTTCAATTTCTTTAGATTTGAGTGCTTCTTTCGCTATTTTAAGATCTTGGACTTCACATATTTAGTTCTAATGTCATTGATTAGAGGAAACTCCTTGAAGAATACATATACAGCATACTAAAATTTCCCATTTTATTCAACTTTGGTAATTTTGTATTATTTATGCAAAAACGTGATGAGCTGTTTCTTCACATGGTTTTTATTAATTCATCTGTTGGTTTTGTCTCACAATCACTGGACATGTTTAATACATAATAATATAAGAACATATATAGACAGATCAAAAACATTGACGGCGCTCTGCGACTGAAAAAAAATCTTAAACCGGTATAGCATATGCTGGTCCCAGAGAGTTAGCATAATTTTGTATAAGATGTACATGTCGCAAACTCCTTAAAATCGTTTTTATCATCAAATGCAAAATACATTATTCCGAATATATGTTTAGTGTATGATCGTTTTTTGAAGTAAACAAATTCTACAGTCAGCGCCTTTCATTTTTTCGTACTTAGTGAACATCACATGAACATCACACAAGTATGCAATGCTGTATTGCGTTAATTTGTTTCTGTTAAAATTGGTAAATTGAAGTAAGAATATCAGTGACCTCCGAAACGACTCTCTGTCCATTGCTTTTGATGGAGGAATGCCAGGTTTTAAACGTCCCTAACGACATCATTCGACCAGAAGTTGTCCTTGATCGATATAGATACATGTAAGGTATAATATTATCTAATGCAAGTGAAGAAACAATTCGATGATGAATATTGCTGTCTATTTTGATTTCTTTTGATATTATTACTTAGACTTAGGGTGTGAATATGTGTCCATTATTGAAGACATTTGGTAACTTGTAGATGTTTGTAATTTATGTGTTTTAAATAGCTACCCCTTAGACAATTATACCACATCTTCTTCTTTATAATATCTTCGAATTATGTTTAATTATATTGTTTATAACCAGTGTTCTCGTTTGAATGTGCTTAATATAAAGTTTTTTCTTGAAATACGGATACGTCATATTGAAATTATCAATAGTGTTTTAACATTGGTAGTAATATGAGTATGTACCGCAACTATATATGGACTTTAATGTTGTTTTAATGCATTTGATTTTGTTTTTCGTTATAAATTTTATACAATAAGCCGTTGTCTTTGATCTGTATTGTGTTGCACATTTTTCGTTTGTAAAGGAATGACATTAGATTTATACCCTCTTGTCAAGGTGATCTAAATATTATTATTGTTTTAATGGAATTAATTTGTCTCAGAAAAATAAAAAAAAACATTTTTTTTTACTGCGTGAACCAAATCAATATAAGATGTTGTTATTATCCATTAGAAAAGTTGTTTTGCTTACTAAATATAACAATAAGGAGTACCTCATTAATTAAACAGTTAAGATATGTAAAAATATCAATGTAAGTTACTAATAAGAGGATATGATTCACAATAATTAGGGGAATTCGAAGATACCAAAGGGGCAGACAGAAATCGTTAAGTCGGAAGACAGACAAGACCATGGCCAACAAAATGA
>JAULBM010071990.1:0-10050 GCA_032357055.1 Geukensia granosissima | reverse complement strand
GTCACAACCGGTATAGGAACGGATTTATATTCATGACAGTCGGAAGATATACATTGTCATCTGTGAAATGGATATTTCGTACCGGTCAATCAAATCAGGATGACGACAGAAAAACTTCCGGAGTGAAGACTCCAATCTTTTCCTAAGGAACCCTTTGTCAGCTGTAACCCTCTATTTATAAAATCCTTATAGGAAGCACAAGCCCTGGACTAACGTATCAATTGAGAAATATACACTCCATATGCAGGTGCGGCTGTAATGTTGCTAGACATGAACGGAAGGTTTTCAATGGGAAAATCAAAGTCATCTCTCTTGTCGTAAAGTTTTGTTCTTAACCCGCCCTTACTGTCAATTTCTAGGTAAGAAACAGGCCTTTCTGTTTCTGTAGTATCTTTGATTTCAAGTTCAATGGGATATATGAGGTCAACATAAGCACCAAATTTAAAGTTATTCAATGAAAGGACATCATCTATATAGCGGAACGTGTAACCAAAACATTGAGCCAACTTTTTCTCTTTTCTATGCTGAAGGCTCTGTATAATGTAAGCTTCATTCCAATAAAGGAATATATTGGCGAGAAGGGATATACAGTTAGTCCCAATTGGAATGTGGACAGTCATTTGAAACACACGTCCCCCAAACATTACAAAAATGTTGTCAATCAAGAAATCAAATGTCATCTTTTGAGTACTTTTTGTTAGAATCAGAATGGTTAACAACAAAATAAGGTTTGTCCTTGCCTAGAACCAAATATTTGTATCCTCGTTTGTCATCTTTATTAACAAAACAGAGGTTTATAAGGCTCTTAATTTTTCTTTGAGTTTTGAATGTGGAATAGTATTATGCAGAGTGGTAAAATCATGTGTTTTGCTGCTATTGCAAGAAGTAAGGGGCCTTGATTGAAGGCATTCTAAGAGATCTTTGAAATTTTTTATAAGCCAAATTTGATTCACGCCACTACTAGAATGGCTTGTTTCACAGTAACTCTGGAGCTCATTTTACTGCTGATAGAATATCTGTCAGTAACTTGGAAAGGGGTTTTGTAGACCAATTGGCAGACCCTGCAATGAAACGTTGCGTGTAAGCACACTTGTGAAGCTTTGGAATCCAGTAAAGTGAAGGAAGATCGAATTCTTCCTTTTTAGTTGAAATTCCAAAGGAAGACAAAACTGACCGATGATTGTCAAGGATTTCTTTAGTTAGTGTCGTTGGGATATATGTTGGGTTGCCAAGTGAACTGACAATACCTAATTCCTATATCAAGCAGTCTATATAGTGTGATTTACAAACAAAACAATGTTGTTAGCGACTTTATCGACGGGAACGACTACAAATTTGTCATGTAGTTCAGAGAGATGTCTGGCAACACTCGGATCTTTGAAGACCGATTTCGCGTGTGTTTTTATTGATCTTTTAAATTTGTGAATTCGTATTTGTATCAACGACCTCACAGCCTTCACCCATTCGGAAAGGGTATCTAGTTCTTCTCCTTCACGTTTCGCCCACTGTCTGGCATAATCCTCGACCGAATCCATAAGGATCTTGAAAGTGAACTCACAGTTTATGGATTGAGGAACTTTGTCCCTTTGGCAAACATGTGTCAGCAGCTCAGTCTGTCAAGTAAAGGATAAAAACTCTTGAAAAACTTATAAGCTGTGTGAGAACAACAATACGTTGGGTAAGCTATAAAAAATGTTAAAACTTTAATGTGGGTATGGAAAGATAATAGTCGGGCCCGACATCTTGTTCCTATTGTGTTGACAAAATCTGCTTGTATAAAATGTATTAGAAAGGAATTTCTCGCCCGCAGCAAAAAAAGTACGGGCGACACATAAGCCACCCCACCGAAAATCAAATGGTTAGTGCCTTATGACTAATGGTTGATATTACATAAGAACGACCAACAGCGATTGCATTGGTATAGATTTGGGCAAATCGATATTTCGAGGGGATAATACTTAAAAATTTGTTAGGAAACATTCTGGTATAAGTTTAGGTAAAGTTGAACGAACTGAAATTAGCCAGCAATATTACAAAAAGTGACAATTTGTTTAACCAAGTGATAACGCCTCACCTTAAAAAAAAATTAATCATAATAATAATATCAGGACTTGGTTTTGCGTCCCGAATAGAATATTATATTGCACGAGCTTGTGAGTGCAATTATTCGACGAGGGATAATTTTTGTCAATATACGTGCAATAATCATTTTTGAATACCAAAACCTTTTAAATAATAAAAATTTTCTAAATCAATGACGTCCCTTTTTCAGAGCAATATCGTACATTATCATATACTTACAGTACATAAAGGGAAATTTTTACCCTTTGATAATACGCGATCTAAAGTGAAAAAAATGCATAAGCGGGCTGATATCAATGTGTTATTAACTACTTCTGGTTTTTATCACACGTCTCTTCGTTGCGTTATCACACCCTTCTGCGATTAACGTCGGCACTTTCCCGCTATTTCAACTAAAATTTGTTTAATGAGGTAAACACGAATCGGTGTCTTTTTTGTAATGGAACTAAATTATTTTGCGTTAACCCACCTGTTTACATCTCTCTACATTCTAGCTGAAATTGCATACAAGTAGAAAAAAAATTAAATAAAGTGCCGAAATATTGAAGGGCGGCATAGTATTTTACAAATTGAGCTAGTGATGAATCAACAGAAGTGAAAAAAAAACCGGGTAAAGAAATATATCATTGCAGAATTTACACTCGATTTTATCAAACGTAACTTTTGTGTAAAAATTACATCTTTTGTTGAAGCATATGATAAACACATTAAAACATGTCATTTCCATTACCCATGTTTATCACTTTAAACATATTTTATTGTCTAAACATTAATGACAAATGGATAAGACATAAGTTTACATAGTAAAAATGGTTTTGCCATATTTTCTTTATTAAATGAAGCAGATGAAGCATATGATAAACAGTTTATAAAATGGCTTTTTTTCATATCGCATACTACATTAGCACTTTGCCGATATTAGCCCTCGAGCTAAAGCTCTCGGGCTGATATCATGGCCACGGGCTGATGTAGTATGTGATAAGAAAGAAGCCATTTAATAAACTGATCTATTGATCGGTTGTTTCATGAAAACCATTTAAGTTTTTTTTTCGCCTTTTATCAATTTTACCTCATATACGGATCAACTGTAAGGAATAAGGCCTCGATCAGCATTTCTGAAAATAATTAATGTGAATAGCAATAGTATGAGAATACTGCTTTAGTAAATAAATAAATTGTAAGAATACACCCAGAAAATGAACGTAAATTTTGTTAAACATTTATTTATTCAAAATCGTTTGAAACAATAGTAGGAAAATACCTATATAAGCACCTCAGTTAAGTTACTTTTATAGTTCCCTTTTATCCGCTAAAAAGCAATTGTGTAAAATGAATTAACTATGCGGATTTGAGCAAAACATATCTTTACACCCTATTTAATTTAATTATTTTTTTTTCCTAAAGCTGTTAACAAATCAATATTATGTAGGCAAAATAAATAATCTAATCGTTGGCACTGGGGATTATAATGTCTTACTCATTTTTGTTGTTAATTCTGCTTGAAATCCAGAAAAAGTATTGAATCATTCCTTTTGTATGTAAGGGGTGTTTAAAGTCATTTTAATACGTACCCCCATCTTTCAGCTCTGCCAAGTCTTCTTCGACTAGTTTAACATCGTCATCCTTAGGGTCGCCATCAAACAATTTTGCAATCCTCCATGCTTTAGCTTTGACCATTTTCCTTTATATTTTACAAAGACTTTGCGAAAAATTTGTCAAGTGGCTGTTTATATTCTAAATAATGACATTTAAATGTTATCTTAGCTCGACAGGATATTACCACTATGTACATAAGGAAGATAAAACTAGTAAAATCTTAAAATCAATACTAAATATACAGTACTTACATATCGTTTATGCATGTCTTAAAGCTTAACTTGGTACGTCGTAATATTAGCACAAATGCCCATAATGGAACGCGACAAGTCGACATGAGATGGAAAAATGAACGGTAAACAAGTTTTTTAGCCAATGACATCCGATGTCTACCCCTTGGGATCGCAATATTTGTCCAGATCTATTTTGCTTCTATCTCGTTTTTGTTCTATTATACTTAATTTTGTATACAACACTTACCCACCAAAATAGTAGTGGTCATTTTGAAAACAACATTCCTTCTTTGCTACATCACAAACTCAACAGATTTGTCTAATATACAGGAAATGTGGTTGAGTTTGCTTGAAAACGATAACTTTTCAAGCATAAATTATTCCAAACCTAAGCTATACAACATTAAAGAACACCAATTTTGTTTCCTAAATATAACAAACATTTTATTTAAACCTTGACGTAGAGCTGCAGTCGATTTCATATCTTGATTTAAAATACACGTTCCTTTATCGTTTCGCACAGTTTTGTGTATGTTTTATAAGGAATTCGAAGAAACCAAAGGGGCAGACAGAAAGTCGGAAGACAGACAAGACCATGGCCAACAAAATGAAACGAAAGACAAACATAGAACACACAACACTACACTGAAAACTTAAGCTGGAGTAACACGAACCCTACAAAAAACAAGGTTGAGTTCAGGTGCTCCGGAAGGGTAGGCAACTCCTGCTCCACTAGTGGCACCCGTCGTGTTACTCAGTAGTCAACGCCGGTGTATAGTCACAACCGGTATAGGAACGGATTTGTATTCATGACAGTCGGAGGATGTGAAATGGAAATGTTATGTTATATAAAAATATTTTCAGCTAAAAATTGTTGAAATTTAAGCGTGAAAGAATACCGGAAATTCTAGACAGATTGTATTTTTATCGACAAATATGTTTTTTGCTGTAGAAGTCATAGTTTCTACCAGGTTCAAGGAGAATTGTTGAAAAAGTACGAAGATATAATATTGATAAAAAGTGAATTATAATCGTCCATTTTAGTAAATTACAAATATTTAGACGATCTTTTCAACTTTATATATGTTCTTTCATATGCACGTTTAATTTACAGTAGAAAAGTGTATTATCTATGGTGAAGAGAAGAAAACCATACGTTTTGACATTCTCCTATAATGAACGGTAAAACAAGTTTTTCAGCCAATGACATCCGATGTCTACCCCTTGGGATTGCAATATTTGTCCAGATCTATGTTGCCTACTATCTTAACAAAAGTTGTAAAAATTATGGTTTTTATAGTAGACGATACGGCTTTCTGTAGTAGATTGTCAATTACCGCTACGATTTTCTACCTAGAATCGAGGCGTTATATTGACTTTAAAGGCAATGATACTATTCCTTTTTAAGAAACTAACGGTTTTAATCCATGAAAAAAAACCGTTTCTATGAGATTGGAAAGCACCTTTACTCCAAAAAAATAATCAGCAGTTTGTAAAATCTATCATCATTATGAAGAAAAAGATAGAGAATATACATTTATCGCCGTAACAAACAATAAATCGGATCATACACAACAAAACAACCAACCAGATGCTCTTGAAAGCCTTGCGGAGCACCTGAACTAACCCTGGTTTTTGTAGGGTTCGTGTTACTCCAGCTGTAGTTTTCAGTGTATTGTTGTGTGTTCTATGTTTGTCTTTCGTTTCATTTTGCTGGCCATGGTCTTGTCTGTCTTCTGACTTAACGATTTCTGTCTGCTCCTTTGGTATCTTCGAATTCCTTGTACACGTGTTGCTCACTCAACTGACAAAAACAATTCCACGTTATGCCTAAGAAAAGGACGTCATAGATGTAATGCAAAAATGCAAAGATATTGTGAATCAAATGCAAAAATTTCCAAAAGTAGTCAACAGGTAATATTGCTGTATGATTTAAATAACTAGTCTTTTGGATCTTGACTGCCGTTTACAACTGCCATTGCTATAGGGTCTAATGTTTAACTATATGATGTCACTGTGGATATCTCGGACAAGATTTTGGTAGATTACCACCCACCGATCATCCCTGCAACATTTCACACCATTCATTATGCGAAAAATATAAATTTGGTATACGTATAAAACTATCAAGATAACATTTGCTTAGTTGAGTGCCAATTGGCAGAAAAGCTCTTCACGATTTCCGATACGGTCAAATGTGTCCCTATGACGCTACGTGGCAGCATTTTTCATGTCTCGATAAATGATTTACAAGTTTAGTAATTCAGGACTCTCCACAGATCGGCACTACAACAAAGCAATTCAACTGGCTCAGCGTTTGCCGAACAGATTATTTTCAAAGTTTCAGTCGGTCAGAACAAATGATATGCTCTTATCTAGCAGTTATGATTTAAAAAGATAATATTTTGATCTAGCTTGTTGAAATGTGGTGCATTGTCCATACCTTGTTCGTATAATTTTATGTATTTTAAACCAGGGACACAGTGTTATTCAAGAGAACATTTATCACGACGGTGATTTCAAACTCGGGGGCCTAGTTAAGGTGGGCAAATGGAGAATATGACCCGGAATATTTTGATATTTTGGACTTCCGCTTTCTGGACACGATTAAATATTCTTTCTATATAATTAGTGCTATAAAGGTTAGATCGAGTAACGTTAATTTACATGTGTATCTTTTATTTGTTTGGTGTTAATTTACTCTATTGTGCAAAATGTTGTTTGTCGCGAACGCGACACGTTTTATCGGTAAAGTGGACACGAAAACGTCATTGTAACGTAATTGTATATATTGTATGTTAATTATTTCAATATTCAGTTTTGGCCTTGGGTCTGGTACTGTCTGGACCCTGTTTAATAAAGTTTCGAGTATCGGATAACCGTCTTGAAGTTATTTGTATAGCCGGAAAAAACCACGGTTATAAATGTATGAATTAATTTTTATAGTGAACATATAAAAGACCAGTCTAGCAAATGTGCAATTAGCTCAGCTGTTTCAGAGAGGAGGATTCTAAAGTAAATTTCTAATTTTATTTTAATTTATATATTATTTTATTCATTTTGATCTCGGATTTCTATTGTTTAGGTTTTAATAGTGCTAATCTCGAGAGTTTACACCTTGAAATACGTATATAGCGTACAGAAATTCACAATACTAATAAAACATTTATTATTGTGTTATGCACTTCATGCTCTAACGAGTCGCCACATTATTCCCAAAGTAGTTTTTTACAAGGGATTCCAATGGAGACATAGAGGGTACTAACCCCTTTTCGTTTCTTTTGATAATACCTAATTGTGGATATCAACTTTAAGAAAAAATTCCAAAATTAAAAGAAAATGTAAAATACCGAATACTTTCACCAAAAAAAAACTTGAAATAGACATTAAGAATCTGACACTTGGCTACCAAAAAAAAACTCTAAACAATGTATGTTCCGAACGGTCTTCGAAAAGTGGTAAATCTGTAGTAAATAGCATTCGAATATACCAAAGGTGCAGACAGAAAGACAAACAAGACCACGGTTAACAATAGAACACACAACACTACACTGAAAACTGAAGTTTACACCAACCCTATATATCTAGGGTAGGTTCAGGTGCCTCGGAAGGGTAAGCAACTAATGCTACAATAGCGTCACCAGTCGAGTTCCTCATAGTCAAAGCCGGTGTTTCGCCATAATATACAGAAACGAATTGGTAATCTGTAGTAAGACAGAATTTAAATTTTCTCAAAATAAAAGATACGATTTCTAAAATGACCTCATTGTCAATCTTCAGGTCGGTAGACTATTTTTTCCGAAATATTCCACATAACACAGCTGGTAAAATGTAACTGAACTTTCGGTCGGTCCTGTTAACATTGAAAAAATGAAAATTTTATTATCTGCCAACTATCTTTATCATGAAAACAACCCGAAAACATTAAAATTTTTAAAACTGTTTTTGATCCGGAGTCTTGTTTTCTGCCAAGCGGGACATTTTAAGCTTATACAAGAAAGTAAAGTCAAAAACTGTAGCCCTCCTTTAACATATATTTGAAAAAAATCCCAAGATTTTGGTCTGGCTACTATATTACATTTTATTGTAAGACGATCTACCTTAAAATCTTTTTTACTTATATGGGTTAACTACGCTGCTAATTTGACACACCATTCTCAGGGTTGTAATAAAAATGCAAGTTTCCATGCTTAAATTTTGATATAAGTAATGAATTGAATAGATATGGGTTAAATATCAGAGAGTCTGCACTCCAACCACAAGAACTTTTTATATTTTACAGACAAAAAAAAAACTGATTCTACTCTAAATGACATTTATAATGTTGTCTTTAAAAAAGACGCCGTCTATACTTGACAGTATATAACTCCTATTTTCATAGAGGAGGATAAACCTAATACAACCATGAACTATTGTATGATATTTCTATAGTTGCCTTGTCGAAAACACTTACAGCTATAAAAAAGCAAAACTATTAGTGCATCTCTCCTTGTGGACGACGCCAACACTGCATGTCGCCATACGAAAATTGAACGAATGATGTCCGGGTTCCTGATAAACCATAGCATTGGAACCAATAAGTTTTTTTCTACTGGAGAACCATCTGAAAACTAACTACATAATTATACAAAGAGTATTCCACACAAAGCAACAACAAAAACGCATCGTCAATGTTCTTCTGACCTTCAACATTTACCTATGAATCTGAAAATCGACAGGACTGCAGACTATATGTACTTATAATTAGTTTGGTCATATTCCGTTAAAAGATCTTAAATCTAGTATGTTCACAATGGTGAAGGAAGGAGAGACGGAAGCCGCGTTACTCTAACATATCGCAACAGAGTTAGAAAGATGAGATTGATGACTTTCATTTTTCAATTGTAAACAATCCATTCATATCTACCAATATTCCAGACGCGCCTGCATACAGAGTGTATATTTCTCATTTAATACGCCACTCAAGTACGTGTGCTTCCTAACAGGATTTTATTGATAGGTTACTGTTTACAAGAAGACCAGAGACCCAAGGGTTTTCAAGGAAAAATTAAAGTCATCACTCCGGAAATTTTTCGGCCGCCAGCATGATTTGGTTGACGGATACAATTGATTGATTGATTGTTGGTTGCTTAACGTTCAGTGGCAAATATTTCAAGCATATTCAGGACGAGAACAAGTTCAACTAATATCAATATCGAAAAAGGGGTTGGATGGGACACAACCGGGCAACGGTTTTTGACTGCCACTGGAAAAAGGGAGTGATGGGTAGGAACATACAATTTAGCCTTTGGTAGAGGCATAAACCTACCTTTTTTCGAAAACTTCAAAAGGGGTCTTTTAAGTGCAAGGAGCGTGGCACTCTCTAAAAAAACGTCACCCACTATGGTCCAAGGCCAGGCTTTCTGTATTGTAACCTGACAGGGCCTCCCCTATCCACCACCTGGCGTTCGCGCTGGGTCAGCCCTGTGGGTCGAGCCCTGGAGACCGCTTGACCGATACGAAATACACATTTAACAAATGACAATCGATATCATCCCACTGCCGTGAAAACAAATCCATTCCTATACAGGCTTTGACTAACACGGATTGCGACTATATAACGGCTTTGTCTACTCAGTAACATGACGGGTTGCACTAGTGGAGCAGGAGTTGCTAACCCTTCCGGAGAACCTGAACTCAACCTAGTCTTTGTAGGGTTAGTGTATCTTAGCTTTAGTTTTTATCGTAGTGAAGTCCGCAATATATTTGTCTTTAGTTTCTTTTTTGTTGGTTACGGTCCTGTCTGATTTATCGATTCCTGTCTGCCCCTTTGGTATCTTCAAATTAAAAACAATATATATTCACAAAATCCTTTTAAAAAATCCAATATAAACATTGATATATTCAAATCTTTGATGTGTCTTTAATACAATATATTGATTGAATGGTGCTTAACGTCCAGTGGCAAATATTTCAAGCATATTCAGGACGAGTGCATATTAATGATGAGTGATGATGAACGAACCTTGCTTTGTACTAGACCGACACGCTGAGCCGGATTTTTGACGTGCTAGCTCACGAAGGCAACAGTCCGCAGGAAGACGTGCCACTTTACCCAGACACATTATTCTGACTCTGGGTCGACCAGTCTATGCTCTTA
>JAULBM010071979.1:0-10051 GCA_032357055.1 Geukensia granosissima | reverse complement strand
TATAGGCAATTGAATTTCCCCTCCCCCACTACTTTGACCCCTTTTAGCTCGAAAAAGGTAAAAGATAGAGCAAATCTACCACTGAATGCAAAAAAACCATCAGAATTGGATGAAAAATAAAAATTTCACATTTCCTTAAAAATCACATTTTTAAACCCTTTGACCCCTTTTATACGAAAAACGGTACATTTTACAAAAATAAAATGCTTGGAAAACATTTATTCATTTTTCATTAAGAATCATTTGCGAAAAAAACCCATCAAAATCGGATGAGAAATAAAAAAGTTTCAAATATTATGGCGTGGCCATTTTTGGACCCCTCATATCGCAATGACAGTAAGAGATAGGTTGTGACGCTTGTGGCCTATTATGTTGACTTTTTCATTTTCTTGATGGAAACTAGTTTGATTTGCCCGTGTTTGCACCGAAGTTTCAGACTTTAATGATCGCAATCTACAACTTACTGGTAAACTTTTGTAGGAGGGATACATATATCACGAGCTTCAAGACTATTGCAAAATTGTATACTGTTACAAAGATTTAATACAATAATACGGCTGCAAAGGTAGAGTTTTGATACGACAAGGGATATCACATCCTAATTTCTATGGAAATGTAACATATAAAGCTTAAAGATTTAAAAATGATCCCTTGAATTTCACTAATCTCACTTATCCACAAGGGGTACAAATTCGACGTTGTAGTCAAGACATTAAAACTTGTTTTTGTTGCTACAAATATTAATAAACTGGTCGCATCATTACACAAATATCAATACATTTGGCATTGTATCAATTTTATATTTCTTGTCGTTTATCGACAACACTTTTAAATCGTCAGACATATACGGAGTTTGATGACATCTCACGTTGAGATGTCATACTTGCTGTTTTATCCTCAGGGATCTAACCCTGAGCTTGCTTTCAGTAACTGCAGCATTCATTATGAATTATCTTCTTTCTGCATGTACTTGTGTTAGGTATATTTATTGTAATTAAGGTACACTCTAGTAGGCTTAGGTAACTTTCTGATTGATTTTTATGGTTCGTTGGTTGCTGCTTTTGTTTTCTGTGATTTTTTTTCTTTGGCCACTCGTGGTGGGGGAAGATTGGGTACCCACTAAACTAGTTTAACCCAACAGCATTTCTCATGTATCTGTCCAAAGTCAGGAATTGTGGTCATAGGTTTGTCTTTGTGTTTATTTTTTTGTTACATGTACATTTTTTATAACATTTAGGTGAAAGGAGTATTTATTTTACGTATAAATAATTTTTATTTTGGGGCGATTTAGAGCTTTTCACAAGAAGTTGTATTCCGCCCTTGTTGAAGGCCTTGTGGAAACCTCTAGATTTTTATATTACACTGTTTTTCCGTGGTTGGAGTCTCTCTGATATTTACCCCCATATCTTTTCATTTTTTATATCGTATGAAGTAGGGCGTATTCGGTCAATATTTGAAGTTCCAGGTAGATGTTGGAAATTGCATTTCAAACAGACTTATTTCAATTCTTTTACGGAAAAATATCAAATAATTTT
This sequence comes from Geukensia granosissima, assembly GCA_032357055.1. Lineage (NCBI taxonomy): Eukaryota > Metazoa > Mollusca > Bivalvia > Mytilida > Mytilidae > Geukensia > Geukensia granosissima. The sequence continues at coordinate 8,516 of JAULBM010071979.1, read as the reverse complement.
TGGTTTGACGATTATTGTAGTTCCTAAAACAAAAAATTAGCGAACAACAAAATTATGTTTTGTGTGTTTGTTTGATTGCGGTTTAACGCCACTTTCAACAATATTTCAGTCATATCGTTGCGGTCAGTTTTACTGGTGGAGGAAGCCGGAGTACCCGGATGGAACCACCGACCTTGGGTAGGTAACTGACAAACCTTATCACGTGCGATGCGAGTTAAACGCAACCCGATTTTATATGGTACAAACCCAGGCGCGAACTCACACCGTATAGGTGATAGGATACAGTGATCTGTACAGGTGAGTTTAAATCAAACACCCAGGCCCCACAACATTATGTGTTTTTCTAATTATGAGTGAAGACGAGACAAGAAAGCGTACAAAAAATTCAAGATACAAGATAATATAAAAATAGTTGCCTTATAATGGCTTCAAATATGGCCTTCGAATGCCATTAAAAATTGAAAGACGGAAAACGTCCATTATACGATTTAATATTAGTTTAAATATTTTAACAAGTAAGCCATGGTGTAAACTTAAATACATGCGCTAAACATGACCCTGATATACAGGTTAAGAACAGATGTATTTAAACATTCATGACCAAAAGTTTTGTGTATTTAAATATGTGTATATCGCATATCAGAATATTGTTTCTCCGTATTGGTTCCGGACTTTTTGATGCTAAATTTTATATCTGAACAGATGGTCCTCTAATTTAAGAGGATGCATTTTTATACAAATATTAGATTTTTGTTCAGAAATTGGTTATCCCTGGGGCTACTACCCATGTGATTTGTACGAGCTCAAACAAATCCACATTCAGTATGAACATAGCAGTGAAACAAAAATCAAGCTTCTCTTTTATGTTTTTACTAAGTCTGACACAAAGTTAAAAATAAAACATAAACAAATTTTGCATTCAATATTAATACACATTAAAATAATCTATTGTTTAGGTAAAATTTGAACAGTATAATTTTACCCTTACTATTGCTTTCATCAGCCACACGTACCTGATTGCACTTGATCAGCACAGGAACTCTCTCTCTCTCTCTCTCTCTCTCATAAGAAAACAGTGTTAATATCTATAGATTATCACAGAAGATAAAACATTATAAATGTTTAATAAAAACTGAATTAAAATATACAAATATATATATAAATAAAATAATTTCCTTTTTTGTTGTTTATTATTATTTCCAGAAAGGACCCGAAGAAATGTAAATGTGATACTGATCTGTAATCTTGGGTCATACCAGTTTATAACAGCAACAATAATGAAATGGTAGATGAGGAACCAGTAATATTGTAAGAAGACCACATATCAGTTATCTTCAATAAAACAATAACAGTATAGAATTCTCCCATTTGAATGTGTTTTACACTAATATTTCAGTTTAGTAGGGAACAGTATAGATCGTATCACTGAGGGTGGCCGGATCGATAATGGGATGTGGTATGGGGGAATCAGTGTAAAGGGTCTCACATAGTCCAGTGTTAAAATAACTAGATTAAGAGTTTACCGAATGTTGGAATTCCTAGATCAAATAACTTCAATGACATTGAACAACTGAAATGTTTTAGATCTGATTTACAGGTAATTTGAGCTAGATCCTATAAAAGATAAAATACTTTCACTTTTGAAACAATGAAAAAAATAACCAATGTTGAATAAATATGGAAAATTTTCGTAAGCTATATGTACTTTTATCTTACTTTTTACATTAATTGTGCTAACTTTTCGTCGATCCGACGTTTGTGAAGCCACAGATATAAACCTCGGTGTCTTGAGCCAAACATGTGTCTTTAAACATGTGTCTTGCCCTTAGGTAGTGTCTGTCTCGAGAAAATAAGATACATTTATTATGTGTGGATTTCTGTTATTACCACTAAAGTTCAATGGACCTGAAATATTGCATTGTCTTATTTAAAAATTTGTTGGTGACCGACTTGTTTCTCACTGACTTTTGGAACCAATCGCGTAACAAGTTCTACCATACGTATTTAAACCCGCACAACACTCTCTATAATTCTTCAACCCAAATCGGGCAACCCCTCTATTAGCAGAATGTCTTATCCGACCTCAATGCTGCGCACAAACCATACATGGCAACCTGTTTGTAAGTGTGGACACAGTATTTTGCCAGACATAGTAATGTGCTGGACAGTGTAAATGCCAGACACAGTTATATGAGTGGATCAGTGATCATTTTGACCTCCATTATCCTCCTCAAAAACTTTTTTTCATTGTTCATAAGAAATGAGTCGGAATAAACGCGATCAAAATCAGATAAAATATTTTTAAAATCCCAATCATGCGAAACAGACTTGACCTCTTTTATCTTGAAAATGGTAAGATATAGATTTATTTAATAACATACTCCTGGAAGATCTCATTGATAAAAATCAAATGAAAAAAAAATCAAGATCGGATGAAAAAAATGCCCACGTAATAGAACCCCTACACCTAACGCCGACGTTGACCCCTTTTAAGAGATACATCATCATCGTCATCTTTATTCTCATAAACCAGTACATAATACAGAAAATCCGATAACATAATTTCTAATCTCTCAAAATCACATTAAAAAAACCCTTTTATCTTTTTATACACAAATCGGTGAATGCCACAAAAAATGCTTCGAGTAGCTTTTTAAGGGCGTGGCCATTTTTGGACGCGGTATATTTCAATGGTGTTAGGCCATGACGCTTTTTTTTGTAATGTTGGCTTTGTCATGGGGAATACCAAAAAAAAAAAAAAAAACAATTAAAACAGACAAGAAATAGAGAACCTGCATCAAAATTCTTCATTAGACTTTTTAGTCCCCCCCCAAAGTTTAGATTACCCCAACCAATACCAACCTTTATTGAAAATCAATGTCAAAAATATCAAAAGGATCGAGTTATCGTGCGTAAACCAACCTGTCTACAGACGCCAATGCCGACGACGGCTGCAGCGCTATACCATTAAAATGCAACTTTTTGCGGGGGTCGTATAATTTGGGAGATGGAATACGGATTGAGGTCAGTGTGAAGATCGAAATTTGTCACAGATTGAGATAAGTGAATCTGTATCAAACGTTTTACAATAAAATATATCATATAATATAATTATGTTGGGATTCTAATTTTTTCCACAGATAAAGGTGTAGTTAAAAATTCATTTTTACTTGAAATAGAAAATTTCCCCGTAGGGGTAATGTTGACTTTTCGACTGTGTAAATATGCTTCATTTTGTGGGTGACAAGACATGATAAATATTTTATTGGTGGGAGTTTTGACAGTTTAAGAATCTATTGGAAATATTCTAGCTATAACACTGGGTCGGGATATTTATCCATGGAACATGTCATTTTGAGACAGATTTATTCAATGTCTAAAATTTTACATAGAGGGGAAATGGAATTTTTTTTGTGATGAGGAAAACTCAATTTTGGATACAGGACAATTTGCGGCAAAAACTAGAATTCCAACGATATAATATGACATACTTCATATAGCTGTACTTTCTTTATATTTTGATTTAAATCGTTGCAAATTTCGTTTGGTGTACATTAACGTCCAACTGACTTAATGCGTATTTCGTTTGTGTACCAGTTTATAATTGTTGACAGATATATCCGCGGACCTTTAAATCATACATTTGATTTTTACGTAGATTAGTGCTTAAAATTACTTACAAACAACAGTTTAACCTAACAAAGGAAAAATTCCTAATGTTGTAGGACTTTTGAGGGAGAGCATTTTCATTAAATAAGGGAATATTACACTCTACTGTGAAATGTTTTTAGAAAATTTGTGTAATTGCCCTCACAAGTTTGTATGCAATTAACAAAGTAGTCAGTATCATCGATAGCATTCATCAAATCAGCTTGAACAACACACATATTTTCGAATTTTTCTATTTCCGGTCGGAAGATGCTCTTTGCATTCTTACTACCGGCAGACTCAAAAATTCGAACATCCACAATGCTATCGTCTTCGTATTTTCGAAAATTATCATCAAAGAAAATATGCTGTACTCTGGTGTCGTAAGGATCAATGTACAAAGGTTTTGCCGTAGAATACATATATCCATGGTCCTGCCAATATTGAAAGTCATCCATGAATCCCGAAATTCCCTGAGAATTAGAAAGCATGTTGTATATATCACGATCATTTGTGTATTTCGTTGAAGTCAAATCATATGAGAATGTCCTAAACTCAATCTCTTGATTGTCAGCTCTTCTTACCCTGCCGACGTTTTTATTGACTGGAAGCTTGAGATCTTCCGGAAAACCTGGATGGTTTCCAGCAAGTCCGAAACCAACGCTTTCAATGACATTTGGAGTGTCGAGTCCATATGTTCTGAACACAATTGCAAATTCTCTCTTCTCTTTATGTAGTTGATGTATTGCCTTATAAACAGAGGGGAGAATATAGTGGTAGTGTTTGCCGTCCGAGCCGCACATTGTCAGTTTTCCTGTTTCAGGTACATCCGGGTACTGCCATTTCATTTTAGCTATGTGTGATTCAAAATACGGAAGAAATCCTTTTCCAATGTCACTGTGAGCAAAATCGCCGGTAGCAATCCGTAAAAGTGTTCTATCCTTTGGTGTTTTTACAAGTTTTCTCTCCAAATATTTATAAAAAGTTGTTGTACCTTCAGCAGGTGGTGTCAAAGAGGGAGTATATGAATGCCACTTCCAACCCCCATCAGGACGAGCTCTGCCCCACACAACTCCTGTCAGAAAGCTATTCAATGCTTGTTCCATAGAAACGTTTGTAACTGAATCTGAAACCAATACAGTATTTCTCAGGTCAAAATGTATGACAAGTTTTCGCTTCTTACCGTTAAGTTCGACGTTGCAATCCATGTTTAATCCACTTATATCAACAGGAGAAACCAAGCTCCTTGTAGAATAATCTATATCATCACCTAATGTCATATTGTTTCCACCATATTCCATAAAAACAAGGTGAACATTTGATTGCAACGGTTTATAAGTTTAATTTTTTACACGTATAATATAGATCAGGTAAATAATTTAAATGGAGTTCTGCTAGTCTTGACACGAATCAAACTCGCCAATCGATTTATTCCTTTTCCAATACCGGGTATAAACATTGATTTAATCTATATATAGAAGTGACGTTCTTTAATTAATGCAATACCAATTCCTTGGATTTTCCCAAAGGTAGAAAGAATTTCACAATGAATAGAAATATGAAATATCTTGTCATCAATGGGAGTGTATCTTTAATTCTTTAGATAAAAGTGTTAGATGTTTTAGATAACTTCGTTATCGTAATCATTATCTATAGAGAAATAATACAGTGGCGGGTATCACGATATGAGGATAAGTCAAATTCAAAAACATCTCTTTCCATTTCTTTTTACTATTTCATTACTAATTTTAGGAAGTCCCTTGGTTTCTTCCGCAGGCAAAGGAGGCTATTTTTATATGTTTGTACCTAACAATGTTTAGGTATACATGCATATATAAAAATCGCGTCTGTTTAGATATATGTGTAAATGGTAAATATGTCCTGGTAAAATATGTCCTTGAGGACACATTTTCCTAGTTGAAGAAGTCCATGGTAACATATTTTCCAAGTAAATTATATCCTACCTTAGTTAAATTAGTCCTTGAACGTATTTTACTAGGAAATATTGTCAGTGGGATATATTTTACTGGTAAATATTATTTGCGGAAATTTAACCTAAGAAATGATGTTTGCAGTGGATAAAATCTTTCATATTGACTTTTAATTACGCGTGTATATGTTTTTATCTTTGTATAAAATAATGAATTTTTGTTTCTCCATATATTTGAGGTATTCATAATAATATATACAAATTGCAATATTACATGTTAAAGTAACAATTTATGGACTAAATTTACTAGAAAATATCGTTAGTGGGACATATTTTGCCAGTAAATATTTGTAAATGGATATTTTATAGGATATCATGTTTACCATTGTTTTGTCTGGTTTTGTATAAATTAAGAAAAATTGATTTCTATTTTTAGAGGTGTAATAATATATATGCAAGTTGCAATATTTTATGCTTTAGTTATAAAATTTGTGGACTTTATTTACAAAGAAATATGGTCCACATGTACGTTTGATTTATTTTTTATTTTAATTTTACATATATGTATGAAATTTATACCTGCTGTACCAGTTCGCATTATAGTTCCATTTTTCAATATCGCTAATTCCATATTTTGAACTTCCCGGACAAATTCTATTAGCTTAAATTATCCTAAAATAATTGAATTGTCACCCGTTTTATATGCTAGAAATTTTATTTTACACATGTAATTTCTAATAACCATCAGCATGAAGGGCAAGATTCATATAAAAGTTTTGACTATAATTTACATGTTTAAAGTGAATATGCTACATAGTTGTTATTATTTACAGTATTGATTTTTATTGAAAGTGACATCAGTTAATTACCTTAAGAATGTGATTTTTTCATGAATACATATCAGAATTTTGTATAAATTTAAAACCAAGCACAAAATAATTTGACTAAGTGTGGGTAGTTTCACCTGTATCAGTATGACTTGGTTGCCAAGCTTCTGTAGTTAAAAGATACATGTAGGCTGATTTCCAACTAGAATTTTCGCAAAGAGTTAACTTAGATCAACAATATGTAAGGCTATCTTAGAAATATGTTAAAAAATGTTAACAAATGAGGTACACTGTCCAATTTTGTATTTAATTTCCAATACTCAATTTATGTTAAGTGGAACCACATCCATTGAAATTTTGATCACTGTGACCTAAATTATACGATATACTAAATTTGGTTAAATTAAATGATTTTTCATATCTTAGGTCTTAAAATGTTTACGAATACATTTGATTCTGGACATGATGATTTATTCCTATATTAAATATGATAACTTGTATTGTGTCCTTGTATATATATATATATTTAATCATAAGTATTTGGCTTCATTATTTATTAATATTGATTTGTGAAGTAATTAAAAAAATTTCCATGTAGAGATATTAACTAAAAATGAAGTCAAAGGACACTTTTACCTAGAAAAATTTGTCCACCTATTAAGTAAAAAAAGTTCACAAATCAACCGTTTATATATGTCATTGACAGTTAAGTTTGTATTTCTCTGAATACTTCTAGAAAATGGATCAAAAGAGCCCCATATTTCACATCCATATAACAAAATGGGCAGTGTTGTGTGATCAAACACATGTACAGAGATTTTAGGCGAAGGGCCATGGGAGATAAAGTCCTTACAGAGTTTGAAATATGCCTTGAGCCATTTTTTGTAAAGTTCACTTTGCGCATAGGAGAATGTTCCCGATGAACAAAAGGTTATGCCGAGATATTTACATTTTGCTACACACTATAATTTCTCCTTTGTATGTAAAATTTACTTTCAAGTGTTATTATAAATAGAAATAACTTGTATCCAATCCAATTGTTCGTTTTGACAATAAAATAATTTAAAACTAAATACAGATATTCAAATTCACACACTTTAAAAATCAAGTCACTGTACTGTATACATACTGATAACAGGTTCAGTCCTGAAACTTGTCATCCGCGATCTATCTTTCTCTCTTTCTAGTCATTTTTAAATTTCTTTCGTTTTTTTCGTAATTTTGTCTGTTTAAATCAGTAGATTTTTCTCGTATGTATATATTTTAAAAACTTTTTTACGAGAAATGTATAGTAACTGATATTATGCTCATTTATTCGCGCGATTAAAGTAATTACAGGTAAAAGGTAACTAAATCGTTTTTACCTGCGAATGACCATTAGTCTCGATCACCAAAACGCATATAATATAGCGTCTGGGGTAAAGGGTAACGAAGTCAGTTAAGTTACGGTGGATGGCGTCTCTATTTTACAGACATTGTCACATGATCAAGAAAATTGATACGTGTAGCAATGTCTTTTGTCGCTGTTGTTTGTTTACTTGTACTTTAATAAATTAGCTTGCGATTTTAATTTTTTTATTTGTATATATACCTTAATAGCAAAGAAGAATAAAAAGGAAATAAAAATAGCAAATGTATCGAGTATAAATCGCACTTAGCATGCCTAGAGTCCTATATTGTAGGACCTGGGATAATCCCTATTGGGATTCGAATCCGGGAGACATTTTTTTGCTTTGGAGGAGAAAATATTTTGCTTTGGAGGAGCCCAAGGCAAAAAATTTTCTCCCGGATTCGAATCCCAGTAGGGATTAGGACCTGGGACTAAAATTGTGTTTTTTAGTCCCAGGTAGGACTAAACGTAACCTTATCTCTATTTTAAAAGACCACTTAATTAATTCTTTGTGAAATGTTTAATATTACCATAGTCCTTCACATTTTTTACATGGACTCCTTACATGTCTGTAGATCTTCTGCTACTTTCTTTCACTGGGAATTATTATGAAGCTTTGTATAAAATTAACTTTCTCATTGATGTTATGCATGTTCCCAAGCTTATATTAAAAAGTGTCATTCTCAGAGTAGTTATGCATCTGTCAAACTGTCGAAACAAT